>JBBPBX010007708.1:23708-54323 GCA_038048925.1 Garcialebias charrua | reverse complement strand
TATATATATACATACAGTATATATAAACTACCACTTACTACTTGGACTACTATTCCTACTTCTCGGTGTTTTACTTATCGCGGGTCTTCAGGGTACGGATCCCTCGCGATAAACGAGAGACTAATGTATTTCGATTTTTTTTTTTTTTTTCTACTTGCAGTGCTGTTTCTTCTAAATTTCCACATGCACACAGCTTTTCACGTTTGGGTTTGTTTCTTCTCCGCCTCCTATGTGAAAAGTCTCGTTTGTAGTTTTTGACCTCTGTTTCCCCGGTCGTAACTCCAGGTATCGGTCCGGTTCTTGGCCTGCTTTTCATCCCTCTGATTGGCTCGGCCAGTGACCAGTGCAACAGCAGTTATGGCCGACGGCGGCCCTTCATCTGGCTGTTGTCTCTGGGAGTTCTTCTGGCGCTCTTCATCATTCCCCATGCTGATCTCCTGGCAGCACGTCTTGCTTGGGGAGGGCACACCCTCCAGGTAGGAGAGCATGTTTGTTACTTCGCTAAACTAAGAATGCTAAAAATGTTTATAATAATGATTGGACGTAACTTCTTATATACAGTTAGTGAACAATTAATTATTCAAGGCTCAGTTTAATTTCAGTTTTGTTGTGTTTTTATTGTTTTTGCCCCTCAGGTGGGAGTTCTTATCTTTGGTGTAGGACTCCTGGACTTCTGTGGACAAGTTTGCTTCACGCCGCTGGAGGCTCTTCTGTCAGACTTGTACAGGGACGAGGAGGAGTGCAGCCAAGCCTTCGCCATGTTCTCTTTCATGGTCAGCCTGGGAGGCTGTGTGGGTTATTTGCTACCTGCACTAGACTGGAGTCGCGGTCTGCTTTCTATTTATCTAGGAGGACAGGCCGAGTGCCTTTTTTCCCTCCTCATCTTCATCTTCGTCTCCAGCGTGCTCATTACCATGAAGATGTCTGAGGAGCCCTCATGTGCCAGCAGCAGCTTGGCGGGATCAGGATCCGTACTGGAGTCTGGGCCTGGCGTGATGGAAGCTCGCCGCTGCGCTGCGCCCCGCTCGTGCTGCTACCTGCTGAAATGCAAACTGAGGCTGCTCAAGGCTGGACCTTTACTCTGCTTACTGAGAACATGCTGGTCCATGACCCCGGCCATCTTCACAAGCTACTGCCACGTCCCGCGTGTGATGAGACAGCTGTGCATGGCCCAGCTCTGCAGCTGGATGGCTGTGATGTCATTTATGCTTTTTTACACAGACTTTGTGGGGGAAGGCCTGTATGAAGGTGTGCCTAGTGCGTTACCAGGAAGCATGTCCAAGCAAAGATACGATGAAGGTCAGATTTCCTCCTTATCTACATTACTGAAGAAGATTGTGTTTCTATGTATTGGATGGTCGTGTTCTTTCTAAACTCATAGTTCAGCGTGGTATACACGTTTTGTGAGAAGCTGTCCTTTTTTTTCTGTACTGATGGATTATTCTAAGTTTGCTGCAGCTTTGGTCAGTGCAGTTTTATTCTTCTCAGTTGCATAATATCAAATTGACTTTGTGTTTTGTCACAGCAGAGCAGAATGCAGTCATGTCCTTTTGACAGAAGGGAGACAAAGTGTGTTCCTGAACGAGCAATTGTCTTGATGCTGCGCTCATTTTATTTCAAAGTATAGTCCACGTACTAGCGAGGGCGGCAGCAGCTTCAATTAAAGACACATCTGTTGAGCTTGAGAACATTGTGTTTAAAAAAACAACAACAACACAGTACTGTAGTAACAATCTCATCTCAGAATACTAATTATTACTTTTCATTTGTGTACATTAAAAGCTGCTAACTTATGCACTGTCTCGGTTTGTCCACCTCTGTCTGTGTTTTGTTGTTGGACCCTGAGGAATGTCCCACTCGCAAAGAATCAAGTGAATCAGCACACAAACAACATGTTCGTTCAAGTCAGGTAGTCGGCCCCAACGCACAGGTTCGAGGTCATTCAGAGTTTTGTGTGTTTAATTAAAAACACAGCGGATGTTGTTAAATCGCTGCATCCTATCTGCAGATGTTTCTCTCCATGAGCATGATCTGTTTGTTTATGGTTTCATGGCTCTGTGGGTTGTTGTTTTTTTTAAACACAATAACTTTTTTAAAGTAATCTTTCCAGCTGCTCGTTTGGCTCAGCCCTGAGTTTTTAGTTCCCATTAGTATCAGCAGTGTTTATAAAGCAGGACTCCACAGCTTTGCTTTCTGGGAGTAATATGATCCACTTATTTTCTTCCAGATAGGTTAGTCTGCCCTGCTGTTGAACTTCTGACCCAAACTGCTCAGACCACAAACTCTTAGAATGACTAAATTAAATTCCCTGTCTGCATCCATGGAATATATTTACAATGTAACATTTTTCTGAGGTAAAATTTATTTAGGAATAAACTTCAGGAGGTATAAATGTTTTATGTTCTAACTGAAAATGTAAGTTTTAAATGAGCGATGATGCTGCGCAGAAGTTGAGCACTAACTTGTTACTTTTTATTCTTCTTTTATTACTTTTGTAGCATTTATGAATGCAGTGTTTTATGTTTTTTTCTGCATAAACAGTTAGTGTTGTTGCTCCACAAGACTTACTGGTTGTTAAATTGTATTTGGGAGAAGAAAAAAAAACTCTTGACATGCTGCAGGAGACACGGAAGGAAGCAAATATATAATTTAATTTTGCAAAGGAATTTGCAGCTCACCCTCTGTGTGGACTTTACATTCCACTTTAAGTCAGTTGGTCCGAACTCTTCAGATGCCTGTTGTCTTGGTTGCTAACTGGGCCAGACTCTGGCCAGAAGGCAGATCTCATCAGTAAACAAGGACTGGTCCGAGTGCTTCACACCCTTCAGCTTGTCATGGTTTTATCTGGGGTTAATGGTGTGTGTTATTGTGCAGGTCAGTCAACCCAAACTATATCAAAGCTTCAGACCTCGGTAAATGTTACCAGAACCACATATGTTTGTTCCTGTTAATGAACTTGACCAAACACAAGGCTTTCTGGTTCATCTGTGTCCGTTTAGATTTTTATGAGTAAAGGATGTGTGATATTCTGTAATAACAGTTGGTTCCTTTCTTCTCTCAGGTATCCGTATGGGCAGCCTGGGCCTGTTTCTCCAGTGTGCTACCTCAACTTTCTTCTCTTTGATAATGAGTCGTTTGGTTCACCGCTTCGGGTCACGATGGGTCTATCTGAGCAGTATGGTGAGCTTCACGGCCTCGACATTGGTCATTTGCTTATCTAAAAGTGTCGCCCTGGTCACAGCGATGGCAGCTCTCACTGGCTACGCCTATGCAACCCTGCAGACCCTGCCTTACATCCTCACATGCCATTACCACAAGGAAAAAGAGGTAAAAACACAAGTAATGGTTTCATATACCGGTACAGTGAGGAAAATAAGTATTTGAACACCCTGCGACCTTTCAAGTTCTCCCACTTAGAAATCATGGAGGGGTCTGAAATTTTCATTTTAGGTGCATGTCCACTGTGAGAGACATGATCTAAAAATATCCAGAAATCACAGTGTAGGATTTTTAAATAATTTATTTGTGTGTTGCTGCTGGAAATAAGTATTTGAACACCTGTGAAAATCACTGTTAATATTTGGTCCAGTAGCCTTTGTTTGCAGTTACAGAGGTCAAACGTTTCCTGTAGTTTGTCACCAGGTGTGCACACACTGCAGCAGCAGGATTTTGGCCCATTCCTCCACACAGATCTTCTCTAGATCAGCCAGGTTTCTGGGCTGTCGCTGAGAAACACAGAGTTTGAGCTCCCTCCAAAGATTTTCTATAGGGTTTAGGTCTGGAGACTGGCTAGACCACTCCAGAACCTTGATCTGCTTCTTACAGAGCCACTCCTTGGTTCTCCTAGCTGTGTGCTTCAGGTAGTTGTCATGTTGGAAGACCCAGCCACGACCCATCTTCAATGTTCTAACTGATGGAAGGACGTTCTCCAGAATCTCACAATACATGGCCCTGGTCATCCTCTCCTTAATACAGTACAGTGCAGTTGTCCTGTCCCATGTGCAGAAAAACACCCCCAAAGCATGATGCTTCCACTCTCATAGGGATGGTGTTTTTGGGATGGTACTCATCATTTTTCGTCCTCCAAACACGACATCATTCTTCGTCCTCCAAACACGACGAGTGGAATTAAGACCAAAAAGTTATATCTTGGTCTCATCTGACCACATAACTTTCTCCTATGACTCCTCTGGATCATCCAAATGGTCATGGGCAAACTTAAGACGGGCCTGGACGTGTGCTGATTGAAGCAGGGGAACCTTCAGTGCCATGCATGATTTTAAACTATGACGTCTTAGTGTTTTACCCACAGTAACCTTGGAAACAGTGGTGCCAGCTCTCTTCAGGTCACTGACCAGCTCCGCCCGTGTAGTTCTGGGCTGATTCCTCACCTCTCTTAGGATCATTGATACGCCACGAGGTGAGATCTTGCATGGAGCCCCAGTCCGAGGGAGATTGACAGTCATGTTTAGCTTCTTCCATTTTCTAATAATTGCTCCAACAGTTGATCCTTTTTCAACAAGCTGCTTGGCAATTGCCACGTAGCCCTTTCCAGCGTTGTGGAGGTCTACAATGTGGTCTCTGGTGTTTTTAGACAGCTCTTTGGTCTGGTCCATGTTAGTAGTTGGAGTCTCACTGATTGTGAGGGGTGGACAAGTGTCTTCATGCAGCTAACCACCTCAAACAGGTGCTTCTAATTTAGAATAATAAGTGGAGTGGAGGTGGAATTTTTAAAGGTGGACCAACAGGTCTTTGAGGGCCAGAATTGTTGCTGATTGGCAGGTGTTCAAATACTTATTTGCAGCAATAACACTAATAAATTATTTAAAAAATCATACATTGTGATTTTCGGAATTATTATAATTTTTTTTAGATTATGTCTCTCACAGTGGACATGCACCTAAGATGAAAATTTCAGACCCCTCCATGATTTCTAAGTGGGAGAACTTGCAAAGTTGCAAGGTGTTCAAATACAGTATGTACTTATTTTCCTCACTGTACATAAATGGTGCATTGTTGAAATATGCATACGGTACTTAATAACGCTTGTTTTTATGTCTTATTTCAGGTCTACATGCCAAAAAGGAAAGCCAAAAGCCTACATCAAAATGGCAAAACAGCCAAGCAGGATTCTGTTTATCTGAACCCTGTGCATGAGGAAGAGGGTGTCTTAAACCACAAAACTACTCCTTACATACCAGTACATCCCTTCCTCAGCCAAGACGGTTATGAAAACTATCCCTGTCTACCAAGTCAGAACGGCTCATCTCCCTGCTCTGGTAGCACCGAGCAGGATGGAGCTGAGTTGGGATACGAGAGACGTGGTGTGGGCTTGGACTTTGCGATCTTAGACAGCACGTTTCTCCTCTCTCAGGTTATCCCCACCCTCTTCATGGGTATGATTGTTCAGTTTGCACAGTCCGTTACCGCCTACATCGCCTGCTCTGCCATCTCCGGAGCTGTTGCCATCTACCTAGCTTGTCACATTGTCTTTGACCAAAAGGACCTCAGAAGCTAAGTCTTTGTTTTAAAAGAAAAGGGAGTGATAGAATCACTAATAACTCATTCAGGTTACTCTGAAAAGACTCAACAATGCACTAGTTTTCCCAGAATGCCTTGTGCTAATATCATCAGCAGATTATGTGAGATGTGGCTTATTCTTTCAGCTTTCCCCTCTTCAGGGGTGTCGCCACAGTAAATCATCCTCCTCCATCTCACTCTGTCCTCACTCCAACTACCTCCATGTCCTCTAACTGCATCCATTTTTGTCTTTTTCCTGGCAGCTGCTGCATAACATCCTTCTACCAATATACCCACTGTCCCTCCTCTGGACATGCCCAAACCTCTCTAACTTTATCTCCCAGTTGTTCAACCTGTGCTGTACCTCTGATGATCTCATTCCTAACACAGTATTATCCATCCTTGTCGCGCCTATGGAGAACCTCAACATCTTCATTTCTGCCACTTCCAGTTCTTTCTCCTGTCTTTTTGTCAATGTCTCTGTCTCCAGACCATACAACAGCTGGTCTCACCAGCGTCTTGTAAACTTTTCCTTCGACCTTTGCTGACACCCTTCTTGTTGCAAATCACTCCTGAAACTTTTCTCCATCCACTTCATCCTGCTTGGACTCTATTTTTCACCTCTTTATCACACTCCCCATTTTCCTGGACAGTGGACACCAAGTACTTGAAGTCCTGCACCTTTGTGACCTTTGTGAGAAATGGCTAACAAAAGGGAAAAAGTCACAGCTGGAAAATGTTCCGTTTCGTTTTTTATCTTAAAGCAGAAATCGTTAGCCCAGGTGTGGCATGCTGTATTTTGTTTGATGCTTCTGTAAAAACTTTTAATTGTGACATACTTTCTGTCCATTCTTGTACCGCCAAACAGGTTTACTGCACAACACAAACACAGAGCTGTGTACATTTAGCAGTCTCATTCTGAGATTTTAAAAACGAGTCCGTTCTGAAAAACAAACATAGAATTCACAAGTACAGGCTTAACAGAAACTACACTAAGATAAAGACTAGTTCAGATGTTTTTAAAGGGATCCTCCTGTGTGAGGTTGTTAGTCACATTAAGAATAGATAACGGTTGAGCTGTAAACAGTGTTTATTTAATATGACTCGGTATCTCTCTGACCTGCCATTCTGAAAAATGTTGCATTTTTTTCATGCATCCAATTATAATTTTTGTTATATTAACACTTCAGGCTTTAAATAACCTTGACGACATTACTAGAATTAGTTGATTGAAGTGTCATACAACTGTTTTTGCTCTAAGTGCTCTCTGTGATGAGCAAACTGACTACCGGTATTTGTAAAATGCCTTTTCAGCTTATAAACTGAGCTGTCCTCTAATATTGATTTAGATTAGACCCATTTACTCACCTCTCAAACAGATTACTGAAACTATTTGTACAAACTGGATTCCAAAAAAGTTGGGGCACTAAACAAATTGTGAATAAAAACTGAATGCAATGATGTGGAGATGGCAAATGTCAATATTTTATTCATAATAGAACATAGATGACAGATCAAAAGTTAAAATCTGAGTAAATGTAAAATTTCAAAGGAAAAACATGTTGCTTCAAAATTTCACAGTGTCAACAAATCCCAAAAAAGTTGGGACAAGTAGCAATAAGTGGCTGGAAAAAGTAAATTGAGTAAAGTAAATCAATTAACACTAATTAGGTCAATTGATAACATGATTGGGTATAAAAAGAGCTTCTCAGAGTGTCAGTGTCTCTCAGAAGCCAAGATGGTAAGAGGATCACCAATTCCACCATTGTTGCACAGAAAGATAGTGCAGCAATACCAGAATGGTGTTACCCAGCGTAAAATAGCAAAGACTTTTAAGTTATCATCATCAACCGTGCATAACATCATCAAAAGATTCAGAGAATCTGGAACAATCGCTGTGCGTAAGGGTCAAGGCCGTAAAACTCTACTGGATGCTCGTGATCTCCGGGCCCTTAAACGTCACTGCACCTCAAACAGGAATGCCACTGTCAAGGAAATAACAGAATGGGCTCAGGAATACTTCCAGAAAGCATTGTCAGTGAACACAATCCACTGTGCCATCCACCGTTGCCAGCTGAAACTCTACAGTGCAAAGAGGAAGCCATTTCTAAGCAAGCTCCACAAGCTCAGACGTTTGCACTGGGCCAGGGGTCATTTAAAATGGAGTGTGGCAAAATGGAAGACTGTTCTGTGGTCAGATGAGTCACGATTTGAAGTTCTTTATGGAACACTGGGACGCCATGTCATCCGGACCAGAGAGGACAAGGATAGCCCAAGTTGTTATCAACGCTCCGTTCAGAAGCCTGCATCACTGATGGTATGGGGTTGCATGAGTGCTTGTGGCATGGGCAGCTTGCATGTCTGGAAAGGCACCATTAATGCAGAGAACTATGTTCAGGTTCTAGAACAACATATGCTCCCATCTAGACGTCATCTCTTTCAGGGAAGACCCTGCATTTTTCAACAAGATAATGCCAGACCACATTCTGCAGCAATCACAACATCATGGCTACGTAGGAGAAGGATCCAGGTACTGAAATGTCCAGCCTGCAGTCCAGATCTTTCACCTATAGAGAACATTTGGTGCATCATAAAGAGGAAGGTGCAACAAAGAAGGCCCAAGACGATCTGAACAGTTAGAGGCCTGTATTAGACATGAATGGGAGAGCATTCCTATTTCTAAACTTGAGAAACTGGTCTCCTCTGTCCCCAGATGTCTGTTGAGTGTTGTAAGAAGAAGGGATGCCACACAGTGGTAAAAATGGACTTGTCCCAACTTTTTTGGGATTTGTTGACGCCATGAAATTTTGAAACAACATATTTTTCCCTTAAAATGATACATTCTCTCAGTTTAAACTTTTGATCTGTGATTTGTGTTCTATTCTGAATAAAATATTAGATGTTGGCACCTCCACATCATTGCATTCAGTTTTTATTCACAATTTGTTTAGTTTCCCAACTTTTTTGGAATCCAGTTTGTACACAAACTGACTTTATTAATCCCTATGGGAGTTTTGTTATGCAACCTGCTGAGGTGAAGTTATTGACTGTGGTAGTTGAAGTAAGCAGCTGTTTAATTAAACAGCAGTGCTGTGTCTAGTGTTCCCCGTTTAAATGCTCAAGATTAAACCAGTCTGTATCTGCTCAGAATATTTACCGGTACCTGCACGCATGCCTCTGGTCTGGGCGCTCGTCTCAGGTTGAGACCTTGTGTAATCACCCCAATCTGGTTTGTTGTTACTGAGAAATCATGTTCCCTGTTTCCCCAAACCGTCACGTTTCATTCACCGTCTGTTCAAATGACAATCTAGGATACCCAGATGGGCTTGTTCTGTAATGCTGGTGGTAAACGTGCACGGCGATGTCTCATGGATACCCATGTCATAGCAACCATTCCTGAGAAGACCAAAAAAATGTAAAAATAAAATAAAAAGGTTCTGCAGTATGTGGAAACATTTGGTTTCATGCAAGTGTGAGGACTGCATATTGATGGGCTGAACTTCATGCCGAGTGTGTGTGTGTGTGTGTGCGCATGTGCGTGCATATATCTTTAACATGGAGAATGAATGTGTGAAAGCGTTAGTGACATAAGTGTGAGGTTAATGTTTTTCCACATACTGCAGCCTAAACGTGATGGTATTACAGGATCTTGTTTCAAATATAAAAACCACGAGTGTCACACTCAGAACAAATATGATCCTTTACAGCATTAGAACGATTCTGCGGATACAAATAGTCTTGACAGATCTTATTGCAGTTGTGCGACACAGAAGGATGCTAACATTATTGCTGTTCGAGCTGTCAAAACACCCGATTTGTCTTTTAGCCACTGAAATGAAACAGAAGATACCGTCAGCAGCAGCTGTGTCAGGGGAAAAACAAAGTTTTACAAGTGCCTGTACATTTTTAAGCATCTTTTTGTACATATGTATTTATTTATGATGGCTTTATTATAAAACTGTGTGTTTCATTAAATTTTTGGACTTCTGCATCTTCTGTAGGTGCAAAGGTGAAGGTCGTTTCTGTGAAAAAAACGAAGATTTTTTGTCTAAATAATGATGTAAATCATCTTCTAAGCTATAATTTATTTCCACAGTTCACATTTGATCCTGTTATTTTTACAACACAGAGAATTTTGTATTTTATCAAATGAGTTTTAGAGTTTAAAAAAAAAAGCTGAAAGTTTTATTCTCAGTGCATTCTGTTTTGTCCACTGGTGCAAATAAAGTTGTGAATTTGTCTATTTTTAAACGTTTTTTTTAGTCTGTTGTGTGTTTCAACAGATCAACACAGACGTAACTGTTAAAAGTTTCAATCCTAAACCAAATCTCATTTGATTAAAACAAAAGTGCCAACTGTCAAATGTTTGTCTGGTCTGAAATGTTTTTTATTTAAATTTCTTCTTAATCACAATATTTCAGTTGATTTTGATGTTGTTTTGGTTGTGGAGAAAGAAAAAAAAAGAAAAATGTGTGTCATTTTTATCAAATGTGTATGTTACCAAATAGATTTGTATACAAAATAAAAGAGCTGAATTATCGGTGTCCTTATTATTTTTATTTTTTTGTTTTGAATGTTAACTGGTTTAATGTCATAAAGACTGGTCCAACGATAATGAACTCATATTGACGTCTTTAAGTTTAAAAATTGTGGCCAAAATGAGTGAATGGCTGCCAACTTCCACATCTGTTTGGTTCCAAAGTCAACAGATGTTTGGGATCAAATCACCGTTTTGATACACACGCTCAGCTTGGTTGAGTAAGCTTTGTAGGTGCAGGTTTTAAACATCTAAATTGAAATGGACGTTATCCTTTTTTTCCTGAAATAATAAAAATAACCGATGAGACAATTTCCATCAACTCTATTAATATTTGACAAAAAGTAGCTGTGTCATGGTTTTGTAACTTCCATCAATCCATCCATTATCTTTTCCCGCTTCTTCCTTTTGGTACCCATGTCCAGCAAGAGGCGGAGGACACCATGGACATGTCTCCAGTCCATCACAGGGACACAAACAAAACAACCATTCACTCTCTCACTCACTATAGGGACAATTTAGTTACCAATCAGCCTAACATGCGTGTTTTTGGTCTGTGGGAGGAAACTGGAGAAAATCCATGAACAGAGGGAACATGCAATCTACACCCAGAAAGGCCCCCTGGCCAGGATTTAAACCAGCAACCTGCTCGCTGAGCAGCAGCTGTACCAACTGCACCACACAGTGCTGCCTATTGTAATCATTTTTATTTTTGTACACTTTTTTAAATTTTAACACAGGGTATGCATCATCCAGCAGGCAACTTCCATTAGCTAATAAGCATCACCGACTGTAGATGAATTAAGATTCATGTAGTAAACAGAATGTTGAACTAGAGTTAAAAAAAAAACTAAAAGTTCAGCAAAGCCAGGTTTGAACTCTGTCATCATGCACCTGCCTCACTTGATCCCCATTGTTTAATCTTGACTTCTCTCTTTCTCCAACTTTCTCTTTTCCTTCACATTTAGCAGCAAATTCACTCTTAGTTCCACCTAAACGTCATTTTCGAGATACTTCTCGTCCAGTTCTCCGTCTCCAGCAGTTAGTCCTATATGACTTTAGATGGATTCATCCAAGTGCTTTGTTTACCTTGACTGTGTACCTGCTTTTAAAATTGCATGTTCTATTTTGTGTAAGCTCCGCCCTTTAAAGCTACACCTATTGGGTTAATCCCGCGCGCTTCGCGCCAACATTGAAGACTTCTAGTCCACGCCCACCTGCTGTGGGCCCCGCCCTCGGTCCACTATAAAAGCCCCCGTGGACCGTGGTTCTGCTCCCGATTTTTCTTCATGCCAAAAGACAAACTTCAACGAAACACGATGTCTATGAGACCAACTTTTAAAAGTTGCCCAGGCTGTGGCCTGGGCTTCATCCTGGCGTCCGACCTGCACGCTCTCTGTGAGGGATGCCTCAGAGCCTCCCACGCTCAGCAGGCTATGGGGCCCCATTCTGCCTGCCCAGCGTGTCTTCGGCTGACGGAGGAGGAAAGGCAGCGCCGGCTAGAGCTCTTCTCCTGCCGGGATATAGAGCATCAGCCGAGGAAGGACGCAGCGGACTGCGGGTGGCTACGGGAGCTAGCCCTGCTGACGTCCTCGGAGACAGCGGCGGCGTTCCTTCCTCCTCTGGAGGTTCGGAGCCAGCCTCGCCCTTTCTCCATCCCCAGGAGAGAGCTCATCGGTCTTCGAACAGCTGCACTCTTCATCAGAGGCATTGGAGCAGGTACGTAAACACGCTGTGTCACCCCTCCCAGACCCCCGCTCTGCACGCGGGCCTGTCCGTCTACGTGACCAGGGTAGAAACTTCCGCCAGCAGCAACGATGCTCTGCACCTGCCTCGACATTCGCAGTGCCGCTACCACCAGCCCCAGCAAGAAGCCACCCCTCCCAGACATTCCAGAGACCTGGGGCTCCTCGTGCCAGGGGCCGCCACCAACCATGGGCCGGCCAGCACCAGGACACCAGAAGGGGTCATTATAAAAAATGACGGGTTGCCGGGGATGTGTGTACTGCTGACAGTGTTTTTCTGAATTCTAATAAAGAATCTGTCTTAAAAAACAGTGTCTCTCATTTAAACACGCTGAACCCCTCTTTTTCGAGGTATGTAGACAAATCTCTACAAAGGTGTTATGATTCTGTTTTTAAATGATCCAGCGAAGCTGAACAAAATGTGACTTTCTGCGGTGATCAAACAGAGGGCCGGGCTGCAGGTGCAGGCACAGACCTTTCTGTGACCCCCCCAGCCCCGCCTCCCCACACGAGGGTGGGGGTCGTTCCCACGGCTGTCATTAGACACAGAGCGGTACAGCATGCAGGCGAGTCAGAGACGCCCCCGTTCTCTCAAACTGTGCTAAAAATCATGAGCCTGGTGTTGAATCATTTGTTCAAACCAGGACTTTTTCGCCTGTTCCCTCTTTCAGTCGTTCAGAAGTGAGTACAGACAACAGACCACCTAAAAAAAGATGTTTGTCATGTCTGCCTGGAGTAAACAAAGAACTGAGCAGAGGTTGTGATGCGGCGTTCGGTAAACGCCCCTTTCCTGAAGGGCCTCCCATGGACCAACGTGGACTCTGTCCGCTTGGTGGCGGTAGAGGCCAGGCCATCTCCACTTGTGAAGCAGGACAGCCAAGCGGCACCTTTGTCAAATCACAGCGCTGCTTGGCTCCAGATCTGCTTGCTAAACAAATGGTTAAGGTGAGTGATCTGCAAGAGTTATATCTTGCAGTTTTCAGGAGCACTGCCGAAATTCAACAAGGTGCTACAGACAAAGCTCACTTCCACAGAGCAGGGTTCGGCGTGGCAGTCAGAAATACAGGAACTGCTAGCAAAACACGTCATTTCCGGGGTTCCCTCAAGCGAGGAGAAGACCGGTTTTTATTCAAAGTACTTCCTGGTTCCCAAGAAGTTAGGAGGGTTGAGACCGATTTTAGATTTATCGACATTCAACAAACACGTCATGAGTCGTCCTTTTCATATGCTGACGATAAAACATGTTCTCGAGTACGTGACGCGAGGGGATTGTTTGTATCAATCGATCTCCGAGACGCCTACTTCCACGTTCCCATAGTAACCAAACACAGGAAGTTCCTCAGGTTTGCTTTCCAAGGGGTTTGTTACGAGTTCAACCGCCTGCCGTTCGGGTACGCTCTAGCTCCTCGGACTTTCTTGAAGGTTATCGAAGCGGTGTGACACCCGTTGCGTTCAAGGGGCATCATGATTTTGTTCTACCTCGACGATCTATTGCTTCTGTCTCGCTCGAGAGAAGAAGCAGAGGCTCAGACAGTTACTCTGGTGAATCACCTGTCCCTCTTGGGTTTCGCCATAAACTGGGAAAAAAGTTCTGTAGTACCAGCGCAGAAAATAATTTTCTTAGGAGTGGTCCTCTGCTCCACCAGCATGACAGCGATCTTGTCGGACCAGAGGCAGAGGAAGGACTCGCAGACGTCACTCCTTCGGTACGTCCAGCCTCACAAATCAGTGCCAGCGTTAACAATAATGAGATTATTGGGAATGATGGCTGCTGCACACTTAGTTGTGAAACTATGTTTGCTGAACATGCGTCAGCTGCAGAGGTGGTTTACACGTCAAAGGATCGACCTAGTACGTCACAAACGTCGCCGAGTCACGGTCTCGCCGTCGGTGAGAGTGGACCTGGTTTTTTGGGAGAATCCCAGGACCTTGTCAGAAGGGGTTCCCCATGGCAAAGTGACGTCATTCAGGGTGGTCTTCACGGATGTGTCTCTCTGAGACACATCCGTGTGTCTCAGGTGTGGGACGGGACTTGCCTGTCACAGTTGATGGGGGGGAGGCATGGCCACCAGGCACGACCCTTCACATAAACGTTCTGGAGCTTCTGACAGTTCACAAAGTTCTCAAACACTTTGTTCACATGATCAGAGATCAGGATGTGCTGGTTCACACAGACAACAGGGTTGGAGCTGCGTACATAAACCACCAGGGCGGAGCACGATCAGCCCAGCTGCTGAGCACAGCCAGGGAGCTGCTCTGCTGGGCACACACACACTTGAAATCGCTGAGGGCGATTTATATCCTAGGGGTGCTAAACAGAGGAGCAGATATTATGTCCCGCGGCGGGTCATTGGAAAGAGACTGGACTCTTCATCCGGACCTGGTCTCACAAATTTGGAGCAGGTTCGGGAGAGCGGAGATGGATTTGATGGCCACTCGGGAAAACGCTCCGTGTCCTCTGTTCTTCTCGTTAAGCCCACATGACACTTCCCCATTGGGAGTGGATGCGTTTGCACACAAACCGTGGCCCCAAACGCTGATTTATGCTTTTCCTCCAGTTCCTCTACTGCCAGCGCTGCTGGAGAGAGTGAAGGAGGAGAAGTTATCAATGATTCGGATCGCCCCGGAGCGCAGGGCCGGATTAACAACCCCAGGGGCCCCTGGGCACCGAAGCTCACAGGGCCCCCCCCCGTAACCTAACACCCATTTTACTATATATATATATATATATATATATATATATTGTATTGACTACTACTATATACTACTGTATTGACTGTATTGTATATATAATACTACTGTATTGACATCATTCAGCAGCAAATCCCATCCATCCATCCATCCATCCTTCATCAGCAAATGATGTCAAACATGAACACTTCTGAAAGAGCAGCAGCTACTGCATTGACATCAATCAGCAGCAAACCAGTAGCAAATCACATCCATCAGAAACATGTTGCAACCATAGTGACACCAGTGCCTTGGTGTGCAGTCCATGCCCACGTGCATGAAAAACAAGTCCATGAGCTCTAAGAAAGCTCGAAGCAGCAGAAAAAGAAAAAGAATTCCCTTACTTTGATTGAAGTGTAGGTAGACAGTCTGTATGATGTTTTTCTCAAGTTCAAACCTGGATCACATGGAACTCAACCATGAATGATGGGGAGCATTTGAGGCCAGGTGTGAGTTCAGGTGTTCTGTTGGGGAGGTCAGCTGCATCCACTTCTCTGCTGTTCCCTGGGACTGCCACCTTTCTTTCTCCTGAGGTGAGACCACCTCACCTCAGGCTGTTTGCAGTCACACATTCCTCATACAGCTCATCCATACATGTTTAGCCTGCCAAAAGGTGTTAAAAAATTCATTAGTGACACATAGCCTAGGTTATGTAGTGATAAATAAATGGAAAAACGTGTATTGTTTATATTTATAAATTTAGCATTGTAGTATGTAAACTACATTTTGAAATGTATTTATTAATTACCTATATGAACTGTGATTTTTTTAAAGATGGACAAGGTTGTATGTTTGCATAGTGTAAAGTAAATGTATTTATTTTTATTTTATTTATTAAAATTCATTCATTTCACTAAAACAAAGTCAACAACTCAATAAAAAATAAAAAACATACATTCAAAATAAAATGAAAGGCAGCAGATGAAGAATAATCTTATAATCTCTGCCCCTTTTTTACCCAAATAAACTCACAACAATGATTTATCAAAGAACAAAATTAATTGCATCACCAAATGTAAGATTACATCATCTTAAACAACTCAAATAAATTCTTATGTTATTTTTCATATTCCTTCAAAAAAAATCACTTTTAGCAATCTCTTAAATTCACAATTATGTACTTATTTGTACGTGTCAGTTGTACACTTTTGTTTATAACTATCAATAATTAAACATGGTTCACAACTACACTGGAAATTATTGAATTTTTACCTGCCAACCAGGTGAAGACTTTCAGTGATCTTCTCCACTTCTTCTTCAAGGGTTCTCCTGGTTTTGTTACATTTATTATCCGTCCGTCCATCCATTATCTTTACCTGCTTTCTCCTGTGCCCATGTCCAGCACGAAGTTTCTGCCCTGGTGCATGGTTCTGGTGGTCCAGAGCGCCGGAGCTCCGGCGCGCGCCGGGGGCCGTTCTGGATCGTGTACCCAGGCAGGGAGCCTCTTGGTGGGGCTTCCAAGCAGCATGGCCGGCCTGGTTCTCAGTTGAGCTCCGGCGCGCGCCGGGGGCCGTTCTGGATCGTGTACCCAGGCAGGGAGCCTCTTGGTGGGGCTTCCAAGCAGCATGGCCGGCCTCGGCCTGGTTCTCAGTTGAGCTCCGGCGCGCGCCGGGGGACCTTCGGACGGATTTATCTCGGAAACAATGCTTCGTCTGGCGGCCTCGTAGCTGCCGTGTCTTCCGTGAACTGCCAAGACTGGACCAATGAGATGAGCCGGATTCTGTAGTTTCAATCACGTGTGTAAAAGGGCTGTCAGCTCATTGGTCACAGAGCTTCTTCTTCTTCTATTGTTTATTGGCGGTTGGCGAACTTATTTTAAGCACATTACCGCCACCAACCGGACTGAGTGTGTGCATTGCCGTCTGCTCCCAATCATACACGTCATGTCAACAAACTAAAAGACACTTATGAGTTGTTTTTGAAAAACAACTTTTTATTTTATTTGGGTTGGATAATAAGGAAAATTGAGGACAAAGCCTTGTTTTATCTACGTCTAGCGACAATAAAAAAATAAAATAAAAAATAAAAAATTTCTGCCAGGCTGAACTGCTCACTCCTGGCCAGCAGAGGGCCCCCTTGAGCTGTCGGGCCCCTGGGCACCCGCCCGGTGTGCCCGTATTATAGATCCGGCCCTGCCCGGAGCGCATGAACGCACCATGGTTTCCGGCGCTTCAACAGTTGACAGTCCGATCATGGAGGCTCCCTTGGAGAGACGACACTCTCCTACAAGCAGGAGGAGCAATAAAGAGTTTCCCTATGTAGTAATATAATGGGGTAAGGTATTTAAACACTTACAGGGCCACCATTATTGTAATAATATAGGACTTACTGGTCAGTTTACTGAATTACCTATATTTTAGATGCGCAGGTCTGAGCAGACTTTATCTGCACAAACTTGCCACCAATTTGCGAGTTCATCCTTTTTCCGGTATTAAATTGCTTTAACTGTGACTAGACAAAATGTAACTTCACGAGAGACTTCAACTTATGTTGGTCTACCAGAAAATAGACCTTTTATTGAAATAATCATAAATTTACATTAAACATTTGTATCGATATTAGCTCTGATTTACTAACTACGTTGACAAGAATTCAAATTAAAACAAACAGACAGTTAGGAACTTTACTATTGGCACATTACTTAACAGATTAATAGCTTATGAAAAAGAAGAAATAGGAGGAATGAAAGCTAAGTTAACCGAAGTTAATTATTTTGAAACTACCAGGGTGGCACCTTCCCGAACTGGTCCGGCTGTACTTCCGAGCGTTCAGCATACAAATAACGCCTCTTTACCTGGTGACGATAGTCCCTTGGAGATGAGGGCTGAGAAGTTTGTGGACACTACCAGACTGTGTGGTCCAGCTCACGTCCAGTCGACTTCCGTGTATGGCTGGTTTAGACGAACGGGAGCACGCTTTCTCCTGGCAGGAACAGAGCCAAGCGCACTGACTTATTTTCAAAATAAAACTTCGGAAAACAAATTCTTTCATAAAATGAGTGAGTGGGTTACAGTAAGCTTTACTGTAACACCAGCTGAAACGTGGGTCTAATTGACACAATGACCGGAACGTCTCCAGCTTTTTCCAGAGAAGAAACCAAGTTCTTAGGAAGTTCTTCCCTCCGACTCTAAAGAAAATGCAGGAAATGGACCTTTATATGGGAGGCGGGGTCTCCCCACCTCCTCAATAACTATTGGCTGGTTTAACAAAATAAAAGATGGAAGTTTAATTCCATAGGCAGAAATGTCTCTTGACGGACAACAGGAAAACTGTTTACATAAACAGCCAGATGGACTGGCCTGTTGAGTCTAGCTTGAAGACAAAACAGAGAAGGAAGTGAACAGCTTTTACCCTGACTCATGTCCTAGATTTCAGAGCACACTTGTATTGTAGAAATAAACCAGCAGAAGGGTCAAACTCATGCAAGTAACAGATCATCATTGAAATGACAAAAATATACTGTAGATCAATTCTGAATTAACACACATTAAAGAGAAAGTTCAATCTGATTAATTAGTGTCCATTAATTCAAAATAATTGTAACAAAAATATTGTCCTTGAGAGCTTCAAGAAAGTGTAACACTTAGAGTTTCAAAGAGATGCAGAGAGGTGTACTTGAAGGTCAAGCCCAAAATATCAGATATGAGGTGTTCCACTACAGTCCCCCTTTTTGGAAATCATCGCCTGTCCTTGGAGATGAGTTCCAACACGAAAGGATACCACCGAATGTCTCTGACCTCTATGTAATCCAGCAAGTGGAAAAAAATAATAAAAAAAAAGTTCAAAATTATACTCCCATAATGTTTTTGGAAATTCCATACTGTTCGTAGGTAATCCCATTGCGGTAAGCTTTCAATCCTTTGGAAAACATAGTCTGTTAACCCATGGAAAACTGAGTCTGTGATCCCTTGGAAACAAAGTCTTATAATCCACAACGGTACTTCCACAACGATGGGGGTTAGTGATTTCATCAGCAAGAATGGATTTTAATCAGCATGTAGAGGGGATCCCTCGATTGAAGCAGAGGAGGCGGCCCTTGGATGAAGGTTGAAGACCAACGTTGGATCAGCAGGTCCCCACATCGAAGGTTGCAGGCTGGATGGCTTCCAGTCGGTGCCACCCTGGTTCAATGTGTCATGCAATTATGTGGTTTTAGGTGGGCTTATGATTGGGATTCTACATTAAGCCTTACCTATATGCACCTGGTATGTAAGCTATCATGGATTAGATCAGCTACAATTACCAATTAAGGGGTGGATCAATGCTGTAAAAATCAGATATAGGGATCTATACCTATAGAAATGTGGAGGGCTTCTGTAACGAAGGCCTCTTTCAAACTATTCCTCCATTCATTATTTAGTTTAGGTTAAACTAAAATAAAAAAATGAAATCTAGTTTGGTCTAAATGTCTGTTGTCTTTTAGACGAACGACGCAAGATTTGGTATTCCCTATAAATTTTGAAGTCTATGGCGAGACTCATCAAAATGAATAGATCTAGAATAGAAACGATCGAATCGGTTCTATCTAAATGATTGGGAGATCAGTGTAGATTATAGTACCTTAAGTAGTATTAATCTACAATGACTCTTCAAAGATTGAGATCTTTAACAAAATGAACAGCATGTTGGCATAGTTAAATCCATTTAAGTCTTCAACTTATCAACAATCAAAACCTCTTTTGGCTGGGAGTGTTCAGAAAACAATAACAACTTCAATAACACAAAAGTAGCAATTAAGCAACTAAAAACAACGTTTCACTACAACAAACTCACTCTGGTCGTCAGATTCCAACGTGTCACACACAAGAAAAACAGTTCTTAGCTTTATAACCGATGTCAATTAAATCCTGCAGATTTAAACGGTTGTTAAGGTTAGTTTTTTGTTGTGGGTTTTATGCTTAGCGTTTCTAAGTTCTAGTTGGAACGGTTTCTTTTCGCAACTAGTATAGTTTAAACTGTTTAGTTTATTTACTATCCTGTGCTTGGACGACCTTGTTTTCCCATGAAGTCTGTGAGTTTGCGAGATCTTTGTCGTTTGTGGGGTTATTGAAATCTTTGTCCTTGACATGGGCATGACCTAACATCACCCCCCTGTGGTCATGGGGGACCACGCGCACAGGTGTGGACGTCCGTCCATGGGCACGAGTTAGGATGCCTTTGTTTAGTTTAAGCTGTTTGCGCAGTTTATTGGGAGCCTTGTACAGGAACCTTATAGGTTTCGGCCAACGTATCTCTGTACGTTTACCTCGTTCTGCGTAATTCAGGTGTGTCACAACTGTTGGCGCAGTCGCAAGTGTGTCTGACTGGTCAGACTGCGACGGGTCACTGTCGTTGTGATGTACGTCTCCCCACTTCATGACTGAAGAGGTGCTCTTTGAGTCCGTAAGAACTATGTCATCTCTGAGTAGTTCTAGATTCAAAAGCTCTTGAACCAAGGTTTCATTGAAAGCTTGGCTGATGACGGAATTACCTGTCCCAGAGGACAGCACAGCGTTCTTGGTGTGTGATCCTTGGATCTCTACACCGTCCTCTACCTGCGGTAGGAAGTGTGAGTTTGCCCCCCTTTTGTTTGAGGAGGGGTCCTCAAAATCTGTAACAAAGATGTCCAAGTGACTGTCAGCGTGTTGTAGGCTGTCACTTCGTGGGCTCAGATGTCCTTGAACCAAAACTTCACTGAAAGCTTGGCTGTTTGCCGAATTACCTGTCCCACAGGACAGTACAGCGTCATCGGTGTGGGACCCTTGGATCACCACACCCTCTTCTACCTGTGGTAGGAAGTGGTCAGTGAGTGCTGAAGGTGTCAGCTCGCAGAGGAGGTTCTCGTGATGGGCCAGAGTCTGGTCCAATTGTTGAGTCTCCTCTGTCTCACCTGTATTTGAAGGTTCACTTACCGGGTTTGTGGTCTCGGTTGGGGAATCCCATGTGACCTCAGCGGTACCTGTTGTTAGACAGTCAGTGTCCTGACCTTGGGAGGCACCTCGATTGGCAGTGGACTGCTCACTGTGGCCCACATTGTCTGATTGCCATAATTTATAATCGCTTCAAAGCGATTTATAAAATCTTGGCCAACCAAAAATGGAGTCTGGAGTGAGTCAAGTTCAGACACATACACCGGGTGGTATAGTGACATTTCGCCAATCTGCATGTGAACCATGGCTATTAGGGTTGTTCTCGTCTTTGCGAGGCCCTGTTGCTCACCATAAGTGTATTTCACAAAGGGTATTTGCCTGTCAACATCGTTAGCGGCGGTCCTTAGCTCCTCAAACAGTTCGGCTGACATGATAGACACGTCTGAGCCGCAAACCAGGAGTGCTTCTTGCGCGAGGACCCCTTCCAATGTGAGTGGCAGGTAAGCTCTCTTAGCTATCCCCCTTTTTATAAAGTTACACAGAAACCGTTTAGGTTTTTTCACACGTTTCTGTGTACGTGTGACTCTGTCTGTGTAATCTTCGTCGCTGTCAGCATCATGATGGCTGTCTGCCTCATGACCTTCAGGATGTGGATTTTCAGCAATTTGTTTGCTGTCAGCATCTTGATTTTCAGGACGCTGATCATCAGCAATTTGTTTGCTGTCAGCATCTTTGTCAATGTTGACGCTGTTGTCGTCAACTGTGTGCACTGAGTCATTGCAAAAGGCAGTGCTGCGCGTCGCTTCGTCAGGTTGAACAATGTTGTTTGTTATCATCAAGGACAACGTCACACGTTGTGTCAGCTTGGTCAACCACTGTAACATTCAAATTTTTTTTGAAACCACGGATTGGGATATGTTCAAGGACTCCACAGAGAGCTTAGATGAGTACACAGACACTGTGACGTCATATATACACTTCTGTGAAGATAGCATCATTCCATCACGAACCAGAGTCATTTTTAATAATGATAAACCCTGGTTCACACCCAAACTCAGACGGCTCCGTCAGCAGAAGGAGGCTGCTTTCAGGGAGGGAGATAAAGAGAGCTACAGACATGCAAAGTATGGATTTAGCAGGGAGGTGTCAAAGGCGAAATCCAGGTACAACAAACGCCTGGAGCAGCAATTCTCTGCAAATGACTCTGCCACAGTTTGGAGGGGCTTGAAAGAGATCACAAATTATAAGCCCAGATCGCCTCACTCCACAGATGACATCAAACTGGCTAATGACCTCAACAACTTCTATTCACGCTTTGAAACAAAGGACTCACATTCCTCTACCCCCCACACCACTCAGTGTTTAAACACCTTGGAGATCCCCCCACCCCCTGCTGCTTTCACAGCCACAGAGGGGGAGGTGAACAGGCTTTTCAAAGGGTTGAACACACACAAATCTGCAGGCCCTGATCATGTGACTCCTTCCACCCTGAGGAAGTGTGCTAATGAGTTAGCACCTGTATTTACAGGAATCTTCAACTCTTCCCTGGAGTCATGTCATGTACCAGCCTGTTTCAAGTCCTCCATCATCGTCCCTGTCCCCAAAAAGCCACGCATCACGGGACTGAACGACTACAGACCTGTGGCTCTCACATCTGTAGTCATGAAAACCTTTGAACGTCTGGTTTTATCCCACCTCAAGTCTATCAGCAACCCCCTCCTTGACCCTCTGCAGTTCGCCTACAGAGCTAACAGGTCTGTAGATGACGCCATAAACCTGGCCCTCCACTCCATCCTGCAGCATCTGGACTCCCCAGGAACCTATGCTAGGATCCTGTTTGTGGACTTCAGCTCTGCATTCAACACCATCCTTCCTGCTTTGCTCCAAGACAAGCTTTCTCTGCTCGGTGTACCTGACGCCACCTGCAGGTGGATCACTGACTTCCTGACAGACCGGAGTCAGCGCGTGCGGCTGGGGAAAGCTGTCTCGGACACTCAGACCATAAGCACAGGTTCACCACAAGGATGTGTCCTTTCCCCTCTGCTCTTCTCCCTGTACACCAACTGCTGCACCTCCAGCCATGACTCCGTAAAACTTATTAAGTTTGCGGACGACACCACCCTCATCGGGCTCATCTCGGATGATGATGAGTCTGCGTACAGGAGAGAGGTGGGCCGGCTGGTGACCTGGTGCAGCAACAACAACCTGGAGCTCAACGCCCAGAAGACAGTGGAGATGATTGTGGACTTCAGGAAAGACAGAGCCCCTCTGCCCCCCATCACCTTTAACAACACCCCCATCATCATTGGGGACTGCTACCGGTTCCTCGGCACCACCATCACCCAGGACCTCAAGTGGGAGCCAACCATCAGCTCCCTCATCAAAAAGGCTCAGCAGAGGATGTACTTCCTGCGACAGCTGAGGAAGGCCAAGCTGCCGGCCAAGCTGATGGTGCAGTTCTACACGGCCATCATCGAGTCCATCCTCAGCGCGTCCATCACAGTGTGGTACGCCGGGGCCACTGTCAGGGACAGACACAGACTGCAGCGCATTGTGCGCTCTGCTGAGAAGGTAATCGGCTGTAGTCTCCCATCTCTCCATGACCTGTACGTCTCCAGGACTGTGAGGCGAGCAGGTCGGATCACAGCTGACCCTTCTCACCCTGCATACGGTCTGTTCGAACCACTCCCCTCAGGCAGGAGGCTTCGGTCAATTGGGACCAGAACCTCCCGCCATAAAAACAGTTTCTTCCCCTCTGCTGTCAGACTCTTGAACACTCATAACCATACTACCTCATAACTTGCCTTGGTCGCTGTATTTTGTATTTGTTCTTTGTATTTTGATTGGGAATCACTGTATCACTGTATTTTGATTGCACCACTCTAATTGCGCTGTTTCTTAGTAGTTTTTGTTCACTGAATATTGTATTGATTGTATTGATGTTTTATGGTCTATGTTTTTTGTGTCTTATGTTTTTATATTCTATGCACCGTTATGCCGAAGCAAATTCCTAGTCTGTGAATCCTGTTCATTGACAATGGCGATAATAAACTGAATCTGAATCTGAAATCATTTGACAAACAACTCACAACCTCAGTCACGTCCACGCGCGGAGGCGTCGTTTCCTTAATCTGAAGCTTGTGTGACTCTTTGCATGTCTCGAACTGTGCAGCTCGAGGGGCAGGGGCAGGAGGGCCGCTTCTCGGGGGTACATGTCGGGACAGACCATTTTTCAAAGGGTCACGGCTCCCAGACATCAACTTCTCTCGAAGTTCACCCACTGTGAGACCTAGGCGAGAACTCTTTTGGTTCGATCTGAACCATCTTGGTTCACCTAGAGAGCGAACACCTGCCTTTTGTGGTTCATTGCTCATCTCAGGGTTTTCAACCTGAGGTGAAAAAGGAGCAGAACTCCCTGTGAACCGATCAGAGTCAATGTTCCAGCTGGAAACATACTGTTGTTTGTTATCATGAAAAACCTGTCTACTTTCGCACTCTGTAGGAGAGGGAACCTCTTCTATTTTCTGCGAGTGGGATGTGACCTTTTGACCTGGACAAACCTCTGATGGAATCCTAGGTTGTATCCTTGTCTCAAAAACCCATGCAGCGTAATCTTTTATCTTTTCCATGCTGTCCTTTTTGCAATCAAACGTTAAGCGAACACATTTCATTTGGAAAGGCATGAGATGCGTAGTGAAAAGACGTTTAAACTCCTCATCTTCCTCTAAGCCAGGGACAATTTTGCCCCCGGAGTAGGCCGAGAGGAGCCTGTCGTAGAACGACAGGGGACTTTCCCACGTATCCTGATGGACGTTCCATGCAGCCAATAATTAGCATACGATGAAGCAGATTCTCCCATTTTGCTATAAGCACGGGCAGGAATCCCAAGGCCCCCACGCATCCATCTAGGATAGATAGGAGAGGAGGCCCCCTCAGTTGGTGCACGTGTTTGAACGTCTATCTCTGTACTGATTTTCTGTGAAAAATCAAGTAAAGTGGGTCTTATTTCACAGTGTGCAGTCTCACCATGTGATGCCTGCGGCAGTCAACATGGAGTCCAAGATGTGAAATCAAAGAAAAATCAGTGATCTTTATTAATTTGTCGACCTGTGACAAGGTCAAACAAAATCGGCTGTCGTTGTGAGATTTTTGTGAAAATCCAAACAAAAGATGCCTCGTGTGTTATTTTAAACTTGCAGTTTAAAATTAAACTTGCAGTTTAAAATAACTGGGACAGACAGCTTGTAACACAGAATTTATGATAAAAGTGTCAAGTTTTATCAAAAAGCAGACATGTCTGTATTACTTCTGTGTAACTGTTCTGCCATCAACATTTGATTTTCTGCGAAAATCAAATTAAAGGATGCTGTGAGTACAATATTTCAAAATGTTCCCCGTTTAAAACAGGAACGTTCAACATGTACAAATTACAGGAAGACTACGTCTTCTAAAGTAACCAGCAGATGGGGGTGCCGCGCTGGATAAGTTTATCACAGCGACTGCAATTTCTCTATCTGACCGCAATAGAGGCGCTGTTGTTGCCTGTGAGCGCAGCCGCAGCTCCTAACATTCACAGACGTCTAACAACGGACCAAAAACATCAATCAGAAATATCTAGAGCCCTTACGTGACAAAACTCTAGAACCCCAGTCTCACAAAAACGAAATTATGTGAGCAAAATCGGTTGAACTGTGAAACTTTTTAAACTGCGTTTAAAAGAAAAAAGTCGGTCCTCATAAAGCAGTTGTAGCTCCCGGTGTCACGTGACTCGGTCACATGGCGATCGGTAGCCTCTGAACAACTTACTCCTACATTCACTAAAGTCTCAAAAACACCGCGTTTAAACAGTCTTTTCAATGACAGTAATGGACAAACAAGCATGGAAACTTGTCTGGGACCAGCAGCTGAAGTGAAAGTTGACGAGGAGTGAGCTCCTCACTCCCTCAAGCGTCAACACTTACAGCGTAATCGACCAATCACAGCGAAGACAGAACATTCAGTTCTAAAACCCAAGTGTTCATGGGAAATGTAGTCTTCTAAACCTTACGACACTCACGTGTGCCGTGCCGTTCGAGCGTTGTGTTCACGGACCTGCGGTCGGTCGAACTTTGGTGAGGAACAGACTTTTCAACGTTCTAAAACAGTCATAAACATCGTAAAACACCGCGGTTAAGCCAGTCTTAGACGATATCATGTGCATAGAACGAACAACACAGATAAACTGTCAGAAATGTGTGCAAAAATGAATATCTGACAACCAACAGTCTATCAGAACCAACTTCCTTGAACACAACACACAATGGACCAATCACAGCGCTTTAAGCAGCCATCTTGCTTCGGTACCGCTAACGTTAGCTCGACCCAAAGTTCTGGACACTTTTTTCACAAAATAAACGTAGAATACACCACAGAAAATACTGCTAACGAGCCCAACACATCCAGGCTAGCTCCCACGCCTTCCAGAGAAGGCAGTACGTCTAACTGTTTAAACAACGGACTTTACGTCTATCGGAACCGTGCGGTCCAAAACTGAGTGGGCTCACCCGAACCTCAGCAAACACGTTGTAACAGATTAGGGAAAATGGAGCAGCAAATGTGTGAAACAGACCTTCAACAGCAATCCGCAGATGTAATAAAATGAAGCAGAGGTGACACGGCGGTCACAAAACGAAAAAATGCATGCAGCCCTCGCGACACGTTATGCAACGTCTCACAAACACAGACAAAACATTCATCCGCAGCTTCAATCATACGTTGAAATGTGAAAGAAAAGATAATTCTAACGGGAAACGCACCAGACAATGCCACGATTAGCAATCTCTGACACCCACCAGCCAAAACTATTCTATAAGTCCAAAACAGGATACAGAACTATGCCAACAAATACCGTGACAATAAGCTACACAAAACAACTTAATAACCGTCTCAGGAACGCGGACGAGCCACCAAATGTAGTAATATAATGGGGGGTAAGGTATTTAAACACTTACAGGGCCACCATTATTGTAATAATATAGGACTTACTGGTCAGTTTACTGAATTACCTATATTTTAGATGCGCAGGTCTGAGCAGACTTTATCTGCACAAACTTGCCACCAATTCGCGAGTTCATCCTTTTTCCGGTATTAAATTGCTTTAACTGTGACTAGACAAAATGTAACTTCACGAGAGACTTCAACTTATGTTGGTCTACCAGAAAATAGACCTTTTATTGAAATAATCATAAATTTACATTAAACATTTGTATCGATATTAGCTCTGATTTACTAACTACGTTGACAAGAATTCAAATTAAAACAAACAGACAGTTAGGAACTTTACTGTTGGCACATTACTTAACAGATTAATAGCTTATGAAAAAGAAGAAATAGGAGGAATGAAAGCTAAGTTAACCGAAGTTAATTATTTTGAAACTACCAGGGTGGCACCTTCCCGAACAGGTCCGGCTGTACTTCCGAGCGTTCAGCATACAAACAACGCCTCTTTACCTGGTGACGATAGTCCCTTGGAGATGAGGGCTGAGAAGTTTGTGGACACTACCGGACTGTGTGGTCCAGCTCACGTCCAGTCGACTTCCGTGTATGGCTGGTTTAGACGAACGGGAGCACGCTTTCTCCTGGCAGGAACAGAGCCAAGCGCACTGACTTATTTTCAAAATAAAACTTCGGAAAACAAATTCTTTCATAAAATGAGTGAGTGGGTTACAGTAAGCTTTACTGTAACACCAGCTGAAACGTGGGTCTAATTGACACAATGACCGGAACGTCTCCAGCTTTTTCCAGAGAAGAAACCAAGTTCTTAGGAAGTTCTTCCCTCCGACTCTAACGAAAATGCAGGAAATGGACCTTTATATGGGAGGCGGGGTCTCCCCCACCTCCTCAATAACTATTGGCTGGTTTAACAAAATAAAAGATGGAAGTTTAATTCCATAGGCAGAAATGTCTCTTGACGGACAACAGGAAAACTGTTTACATAAACAGCCAGATGGACTGGCCTGTTGAGTCTAGCTTGAAGACAAAACAGAGAAGGAAGTGAACAGCTTTTACCCTGACTCATGTCCTAGATTTCAGAGCACACTTGTATTGTAGAAATAAACCAGCAGAAGGGTCAAACTCATGCAAGTAACAGATCATCATTGAAATGACAAAAATATACTGTAGATCAATTCTGAATTAACACACATTAAAGAGAAAGTTCAATCTGATTAATTAGTGTCCATTAATTCAAAATAATTGTAACAAAAATATTGTCCTTGAGAGCTTCAAGAAAGTGTAACACTTAGAGTTTCAAAGAGATGCAGAGAGGTGTACTTGAAGGTCAAGCCCAAAATATCAGATATGAGGTGTTCCACTACACCTGTGACAATCTTCTGGTGTGGTTACTGAACTCGAACGTTTAGAAAGTCTTGGGCTTTCTAAAGACGTTATATGCACCATCTAAGGAACACGAGCAAAGTCCACCATGACCGTTTACTCGTCTAAATGGGCTGCTTGTCAATGATGATGCCTGGGAAAACAGTTGGCTCCATCTTCATGTCCTCTGGGCTCCATCTTGTCATATTTACAGTTACTGCTGGACAGGAATCTGGCCCTCAGCACAGCGTCTAAATGGGCTGCTTGTCAACGATGGTGCCTTGAGATTTTTATTAATGAAAAGTGCGTTAAAAATTAAATTCATTATTATTATTATTATGTCCTCTGGGCTCCATCTTGTCATATTTACAGTTACTGCTGGACAGGAATCTGGCCCTCAGCACAATTAAAATTTATGCTGCAGCGATCTCTTCCTGTCACGAGGGGTTCAATGATAGAACTGTGTTTAATCATACCCTAATGAAACATTTTCTGAAAGGTGCCCGTCGTCTTAGACCAGTCTCACGTACCTTGGCTCCACAATGGGATCTAGTTACTGTACTGAATTCATTAACTAAAGATCCATTCGAGCCTTTAGATCAGATACAGTTAAAGTTTTTATCCTTTAAAACAGCTCTGTTGTTAGCTCTAACATCAGCTAAAAGGGTAAGTGACTTAACAGGCCTGTCTGTTTCTCCTTCTTTAAAAAAAATTCAAGGAGATGGGAGTTCAGCTGAACTTAGGCCGAATCCTGCTTTTATCCCTAAAAGCATTACGAGTTAATTTAGGTCCAGAATCATTACATTGGACGGCTTCTGTCTTCCTCCTCATAGTAATGCAGAGGAAGAACATCTACATTTGCTTTGTCCGGTGCGGGCATTAAAATGTTATGTGGCTCACACTGTTGCAATGCATAAGTCTGATAAGCTTTTTGTGCTTTTCAGATGTCAATCTCAGGGGCAACCTCTAACCTCTCAGCGGCTGTCACATTGACTATGTTAGGCTATTTCTCAGGCCTACAGCTCTTCTGGCCTCCAGCCTCCTGAGGGAGTAAAAGCTCATTCTACGAGAGGAATCACAGCTTCCATGTCCCTACACTGAGGCGTTTCTGTGCAGGACATCTGTTCTGTGGCTTCTTGGTCGTCAGCAACTCCTTTCATCCGTTTTTACTTACGAGATGTTTCCAGCTCTTCTCTGACATATTCTGTTCTCAGGGTTGCAACAGAGTGATTGTTTTTCATCTTCAATGAAATTATTGTTAAGATGACAGTTGTTTTTGTCTTTATTTGATGGGTTATTATGGTTCAAACATTCCTTCAGTTAGAAGTAATTCTTTTGGAGTTGTTTTGACCCTGACTATGAATATAGTTATTCATTTGCCATCAGATAATGAGGGTTGCTCACCTGCTATTATATGTGCCTCATGTTTCAATTGGTGGTGCATTTTTTGTGCTTATTGTGGTGTTGGCAGTTGCCAGAGTGTGTTATGGTTCCAATCAGACCCAGTGAGACATGGACCATATCCTGCTCTGCCTTTAAACGGACGTGGCATAGTGGTAATGGCAGTTGTACCCCTATCAGAAGGTTGGAGGTTCGAATCCCGGTTCCCCACACCATGTGTCGTTGTGTCCCTGGGTAAGACACTTAACCCAGAGTTGCTCCCGGTAGGACTGGATGGCGCCTTGCATGGCGGTCTGCCGCTACCGGTGTATGAATGTGTGTATGAATGGGTGGATGGTTGGTATTGTAAAGCGCTTTGGGGCCCCTCATAGGGGGCTGGAAAGCGCTATATAAATAATCTCCATTTACCATTACCATTTAAACCCAATAGGTGTAGCTTTAAAGGACGGAGCTTACACGAAATAGAACGTTGGTTACTTAT
Organism: Garcialebias charrua; assembly: GCA_038048925.1. Classification (NCBI taxonomy): domain Eukaryota; kingdom Metazoa; phylum Chordata; class Actinopteri; order Cyprinodontiformes; family Rivulidae; genus Garcialebias; species Garcialebias charrua. Next base: position 24,707 of record JBBPBX010007708.1, on the reverse strand, counting down.
TGTAACCCCAGATTCTATGAGTGTAAGCGTAGCCCTTTAAACCTGGGCCTCACTGGCTCTCAAATGGCAGAAGAAAAATATTGCCTTTTTTGGAAGCAGAACCACAGTCCACAAGAGCTTTTATAGTGGACCGAGGGCGGGGCCCACAGCAGGTGGGCGTGGACTAGAAGTCTTCAATGTTGGCGTGAAGCGTGCGGGATTAACCCAATAGGTGTAGCTTTAAAGGGCTACGCTTACACTCATAGAATCTGGGGTTACAATACATAACCAATGTTAATATATCTGATGAAACTAAAACTAATGGAGTGAACACATGGCACCATTTTGATATTTCAGGAAAAAACTTTGTATAAAGCTTCCAATGATTACCGTATTTTTCGGACTATAGGTCGCACCCGAGTATAGGTCGCATTGTCCAATTATTGCCAAAGAATTGGAAAAACCCATATATAGGTCGCACCTGAATATAGGTCGCACCTACGTCAAAATGTGGACCTGTTTAGCTCTGCTGCAAATATCTGCCACAGGAGCGCACAGCAAGGCTTTTAAGAAGATTAACACTTAAAAACAATTCATTGTTTGATAAAAAATTATAGCAAATATGTGTCTGAGCTGAACTTTTCTTTAATAAATGAATAATTTTAGCAGGATAAACACCTAAAAAAATACATTTGTTAGCTGACATTATTGTAAGAGTGTGTCTCAGTTTAATTTTTTTTAAATGATAAAAAGCCGCGACTTATAGTCCAGAAAATACGGTATCTTTAAGACCTTTCTGCATTTTGGAAAAAAATGATTACATGTACAACAATTTTGATTTGATTTGAATAGTTTTTTTGTTGTTGTTTGCTGTTTGATGCTTTGAGTTGGCCACAAGTGTCAGTGCAGATTTACAAGAAGAAGCACGTTGACATCTCAAAGCCAATAGAAGAGGGCAACACAAACCTAACAGCAACTGTCATTTTTTTTATCAAATATGAAATTAACAATAATTGAAGA
>JBBPBX010007708.1:0-19888 GCA_038048925.1 Garcialebias charrua | reverse complement strand
TAAGAGGTGGCAAGCATGATTCTGTGCCAACCTTTTGAGATGTGTTACTGCCATACAATTTTGAATTACCTTTATTTTATTTTATAAATTGAACAATAGGATATATTTATCTGTTGTGAACATGGTAATGTGGTTTCCACATTTAACCCCATCTCATCCTTTCTTTTACGAACTTAGTGAATTTGTTCACCAACATTTGCCACTTTAAATAATTGTCTGTTACTTATTTTAAGCAAGTGTTTTCATGCAAGAAAGAATGGGTTTGAGCTGGAAATAAAACTGGGCAACCCGTCTTACTTGATACGACTCTTTCAGGAAAATAATTAGCTGCCTCGATGATTTTTAAGAAGGTGTTTTACTGATACTGTATTTGTTTAAAAATTACAGAAAATGTGGTTGTTCAGACAAATGTCTATTCAGGCTGGTGCATAAGCCAGCTTGTTGCACATGTATTTATAATGTTACATGTTTGTGATGAGTTTGAACTCATTTGGACAAGGCATCTTTACTGTCTGAAATATTTCCATTTGAGGGGTAATAAAGTCATGTTTTCTCTGTAAAAGCTGATTCATATGGTTGATATGCCCTTCATCACATATAAACTGTAGGCTTACTACAGAAATCTTTCAGAGGAAAGAAGTGGTTCTCTTTTAGGCAGAGCAAAGAGTCATGAATTTAAAGCTGTCCCTGGTGGCGGCGAGGGGGTCGTTGTGTTAAGAGCGCACTGACACACAGTTTACTTGTTGTGACTCACATATTTGACAGGCAGAATGCAGCCGGTTATCTGGTCTTGAGTGATGAAGCGTTAGCTTGCGAAGTAGACTAAGGATCTGATAAGAGATTGAATTAGACCACATGCTTTCTGAAGGAGTGTTTGCTCTGCTGCTCAATGTGTCATGGACTGCGAGCCAATGCAGAGTCAAGTTATTTTATCCAGGCAGATATTTAGACTTAAACAATAAAGTGCAGGGGGAAATTGTGCTTTCAAGTGTTTCCATAGCAATTAAAATGGTTCTGATATTTTTCTTCTTATTTAAAAATCCCAGTTCAATACAACCTTCATACTGTTGCAAAAAGTCTAAATATTTCTACGATTGTTTTGTTTTCAGAGATTGTAAAAATCAGAGGGATTTTACAGTCAGTGAGGTGAGTGGAGGGGCTGGAGGTGGGGGTGGTGGACAGATAGAGCTGGGTGTCATCCACATAAGTGAAACTGGATGCTATGTTTTTGAAAGATTTTGTCAAGCTGAAGGAGACAGATTATTAAAAAAAAGAGAGGGTTGAGGACAGAATCTTGTGGACAACCAGAACAGAGAGGGAATGGATGAGTGGTGAATGACATTAATTATGGTAAATAAATGTGGTATTAGAGGACCAGCATTGCAGTGGGTATGTAGCTATACAGAAAACAGTTTGTACAAATAGATGATGTAAGATCGTGTAGTGGCAGGGCTTTTGACTTGGGACCCGAAGGACGTGGGTTCGCGCCCCGGCCACTACCCACCTTGGGGTGTCTATGAGTGCACACCTATTTCTCCAGCTCCCCGGGCGCTTTCGGGCTGCTCACTGCACCACCTGGTAGGTGGTTGGGTTAAATGCAGAGACGAATTTCGAGTCCCACAAGGCTCTGTACTTGGACCAACGTTATTTATCTTGTATGCAAATGATTTAGTAAAGGTGTCAGGACTCCTTAAATGTGTTCTTTTTGCTGATGGTACCACTTTTTTTTTAATTTGGGTAAAGATATGGAACAGATGTTGGAGTTGATGAAGATGGAGTTTGTCAAAATACAAACTTGGTTTAAATTAAACAAGTTATCATTAAACTTAGATAAAACTAATTATATGATATTTAGTAATAAAAAGAAAACTGTTGATGTTCCATTTAAAATTGATGGTGTTGAGATCTGTAGAGTGAGTGAGGTGAAGGTTTTGGGCGTTATCATTGATGACAAACTGACATGGAAACAACACATAAATTCTGTAAAAACAAAAATATCTAAATCTACTGCAGTACTGTACTGTACAAAGTCAAGGACTTATTAAATGATAAAGCTTTGTATTTGTTGTATGACACATTTATTGTTCCACATTTAATTTATTGTGTTTATGTTTGGGGAAAAGCGTGTAAAACTATTACAAAGCCTATTTTTATTTTACAGAAAATAAGCTGAATTATCACAAAAAAGCATTACTGTCATCCATCAAGTATATTATTTTATCAACTGAAATTACTGAAGTTTTATGATTTGATGGATTATAAGATTTTGTTAGTTATGTATAGAGCTCAGAACAACACACTACTTCAAACATTCAAATGCATTTTTTTAAAAGAAAAAGTTGTTACAATCTTAAGGGTACAGAGATATTTGTAAAACCACAGTACAGAACCAGTTTAAAGGGATGGTCTACTTCAATCCAGGGAATTGGATTGTGGAATGGTATGGAGTATGATATGAAAAAAGCCAGGTCGATGTTTATGTTTAAGAGAATGATCAAAACCGAATTGTTAAAGAAATACATATGAATTAGTTTAATTTGTAATGTATTAGAAATTGAAAATTGGGATGAGTTATTCATTTTGTTCTGTTATTTATGGAAGAGAATTGTTTGAATTGATTGTTTGAATTGATTGTTTAAAAAAGGGGCAGATATAACAAGATTTTTTCTTCTTTTTGCTGCCTTTTAGTTTTAGTTAGCCTTTGCAGTGTAAATATCCTGAGGGGCTTTTCATTGTTTGCGGGGACGTCAATCACGTAGATCTCCAAGTGTCCCTCCCAGCCTTCAATAAGAACGTCTTCGCAGCTACGAGAGGAGATAAAACACTCGACCAAGTCTTCACAAATGTAAAGGGGGCATACACGGCGAAGACACGCCCAGCGCTCGGAGCTTCCGACCACGACTCTCTGATTCTGGCCCCAAGAGAACTCCCTCCACTCAGGCGCTCAAAGCCGGAACAAAGAGAAATAACAATCTGGCCTCAAGATAGTTCCCCCTTGTTGAGAGACTGTTTTGAGAGGACAAACTGGTCTGTTTTCAGAGAAGCAGCCACTGATGGAAGTTCAGTGGACATGGAACTGTACGCTTCCTCAGTCCTGGGTTACATCAGTACATGCTCTGAAAATGTATCCATAAAAAAATATGTGAAATCCTACCCGAACCGGAAACCCTGGTTAAATAAAGAAGTTCACGCCTTGCTAGCAGCCAGAGACACTGCATTCAAGTCAGGAGATAAAGTGGAACTGAGAAAGAGCAGGAATGAACTGAAGGATGGCATTAAGAAGGCCAAGGCCACGTATGCACAGAGGATCGAGGGACAGTTCACCTCACAAGACCCACGGAGCATGTGGAAGGGTATTAAATGCATAACAGATTACAAAGGCAAAAACAAACAATGCCCCAGGGACCCATCTCTGCCTGATGCCCTCAATAAGTTTTATGCACGTTTTGATGATCCAAACAGACCTGCTAGCACCAGACTCACCTCATCACCAGATGAAGAGCATCTCAGGGTGTCCGCAGCAGAAGTGAGAGGCAGTCTCAGAAAGATTAATCCTCATAAAGCAACCGGACCAGACAACATCCCAGGGAAAGTTCTGAAGGAATGTGCGGACCAGCTCTGTGAGGTGCTGGCTGACATCTTCACCACCTCACTTGCACTGGAGTCAGTTCCCACCTGCCTGAAGACCGCGACCATCATCCCAGTCCCAAAGAGCTCCACAGTGACTGGTCTGAATGACTATAGACCAGTGGCCCTCACCCCGATAGTCGCTAAATGTTTTGAGAAACTGGTCATGTCCCACATCAAGGCAACCGTCAACATCAATGAGGACCCTCATCAATACGCATACCGTGAGAACCGATCAACAGAGGACGCCATTTCTTCCGTGGTCCACACTGCTCTCACCCACCTGGATCAGAAAGACTCATACGTGCGTCTGCTCTTTGTGGACTTCACATCTGCCTTCAACACCATGATCCCCCAAACTCTGATAGACAAACTATCTACACTTGGACTAAGCCCCTCTATTTGTAACTGGGTACTAGACTTCTTAACAGACAGACCACAGTCCGTGAAGATCCACAACTTCTCCTCCTCCACCATAACCCTCAGCACTGGCTCTCCTCAGGGATGTGTGCTGAGCCCCCTTCTGTTCACTCTGCTCACATATGATTGTACAGCCACACTTCCAGGCTGTCATATTGTTAAGTTTGCAGATGATACAGCGGTGGTGGGATGCATCACAAACAATGATGAGTCCAGCTACAGACAGGAGGTGGAACACCTGGAGAGCTGGTGCAAAGAGAATAATCTTCACATGAATGTGAAGAAGACAAAGGAGATGATTGTGGACTTCAGAAGGAACAAACACACCCATGCCCCACTGAAAATAGGTGGGTCTGCAGTGGAAGTGGTCTCCAGCTACAAATACTTGGGTGTACACATGAATGATAACCTCAGCTGGAGCAACAACACCACCAGCCTGATCAAGAAAGGTCATCAGAGACTCTACTTCCTCAGACGGCTGAGACGAGCTGGTCTGAGCAGCCCAGTTCTCACCTCCTTCTACAGGTGTGCAGTGGAGAGCATCCTGTGCTCCAGCATCAACGTGTGGCATGGAGGCTGCACAGTTGAAGAGAGGAAAGCTCTGCAGAGAGTGGTGAAGGCTGCACAGAAGTCTGTTGGAGTCAGTCTCCCCACCATCACAGACATTTACACCTCTAGATGCAGGAAAAGAGCCACCTGCATCATGAAAGACCTCACTCACCCAGCACACTCACTCTTTGCCCCACTCCCCTCAGGACGGAGGTTGAGGAGCATCAAGTGTAGAACCACTAGACTGAGGAACAGCTTCTACCCTGAGGCTGTTAGACTCATGAATAAATAAAAATAAAATAAAAATAAACACTGCAAAATATCACATCATGCTGATGCTGATCTGTTTTCTTGTTGCTGTGTTCATCTGTGTTCATCTGTGACCATCTGCTCATACAAACTCATGTTCGTGCTGCTGTTTATTCCCACTATATTAGGCTTAGTGTATTACTAGTTGATGTTTTTCTTAGTTAGTTCTCGATGTTATTACTGTTTTTCTCTTTCATTTGTTGTTGGATGTAACTGGGACCTCGTGTACATAATCTCGTTTTCATCTCATGTACCACATGCGGTGCAAATGACAATAAAGACTCTCTGACTCTGACTCTGACTCTCTTTTATTTTAAGTTTTGTTTTCATATAGTATGTGTAATTGTTTTGTGTTTTAATTTAAAATGAGTAATTTTATAAATTAATAAATTAATTGAACAAATTGTGTATGTTTAGAAATATATGAAATAGACCAGTTAAGTGGTGTGTCTGAAATACCATAGTAGTATGTTTAAATCCATTGGTGCAGGACTCATCGACCTGGCAATAAAACCCATCGTTAACCATTGGATTGAATTCTGATGGGGCTAAATACAGATGTGAACTGATTCATTGTGTATTGGAAATCTTTTCACCCAAACCACCATCGGATTTGCTCTGAACCCCTTTTGTTTGCATATGTTTGGTAGCGGGCAGCACGGTGGCACAACTGGTAGAGCTGCTGCCTCTCAGTGAGCATGTTACCCTGGTTCAAATCCCAGTCCAGAAGCCTTTTTGGGGGAGTTTGCATGTTCTCTCCGTGCATGCATTGTTTTCTCCGGGTACTCTGGTTTCCTCCCACAGAAAAAAATATGCATGTTAGGCTGACTGGTAACGATGGTTACGTATTGTAACCCCAGATTCTATGAGTGTAAACGTAACCCTTTAAACCACACCTATTGGGTTAATCCCACATGCCTCGCGCCAACATTGAAGACCTTTAGTCCACGCCCACCTGTTGTGGGCCCCGCCCTAGGTCCACTATAAAACCAGTGTGGACCATAGTTCTGCTCCCAAAAAAGGCAATATTTTTCTTCTGCCATTTGAGAACCAGGGAGGCCCAGGTTTAAAGGGCTACGCTTAAACTCATAGAATCTGGGGTTACAATACGTAACCATCGTTCTATTTTGTGTAAGTTCCGCCCTTTAAACCACACCTATTGGGTTTAAAGGCGGAGCATGATATGGTCCATGCCTCACTGGGTCTGATTGGAACCATAACACACTCTGTGAACCGTCAACACCAATAAGCACAAAAAATGCACCAACAGTTGAAACACAAGGTGCATATTAGCAGGTGAACAACCCTCATTATCTGATGGCAGGTAAATAACTGCTTATTCATAGGCTGGATCAAAACAACTCCAAAATAATTACTTCTAACTGAAGGAATGTTTCAACCATAATAACCTATCAAATAAAGACAGAAACAACTGTGTCATCTTAACAATAATTTAAAGATGAAAAAACAATCACTCTGCTGCAATCCTGAGAACAGAATGTGTCAGAGAAGAGCTGGAAACATCTCGTCAGTAAAAACGAATGAAAGGAGAGGCTGACGACCAAGAGGCCACAGAGCAGATGTCCTACACAGAAACGTCTCTGTACAGGGCCGTGGAAGCTGCAATTCCTCTTGTAGAATGAGCCTTTATTCTCTCAGAATATAAGGCCCCAATGTACGTGAATAGGGGCGCCGACAATACATGTCAAAGCGGGCACGAGCCTATACCTTTGTATGGGACACTCACTCCACCCTCACTATCGCCGCCCTGCAGGCTAGAGCTTCACTGACCACATACCCGACTTCCATCCGATCCCCTGAACGCATTGGTCAAGATGGCACGTCTCTAGCCCTTACGAGAGCTGAGATATTTAGAGTGCTATACCGATTTCGGCCACCAAGTGGAGCACGGACGGGCACGGCCAATACATATGGTACGTGAACCCCGTTCCCTCATGATGGGGCACGGCGAGGGGCACGTGTCTTTACCACGTATTGGCAATGCCCGTCTCCTACCTTTTGCGGTCCATGGCCATGCCCATGTGGAACCATTCTATGCCCATTGGCATAGAATGGTCCCACATGGGCATGGGCATAGAGTGGTCCCATATGGACATGGCCATGGACCGCAAAAAGCACGAGACGGGCACAGTCCATTCACATTGCTATTTCACATTGTAAAGTATCGGCCGTGCCCGTATCGGCCGTGCCCATCTCGTGCCTTTTGTGGTCCATGGAAGTACCCATGTGGGACCATTCTATGCCCTGGGCATAGAATGGTACCACAGGGACATGGCCATGGACCACAAAAGGCACCAGATGGGCACGGTCCATACACATTGATATTTCACATTGTAAAATATTTGATACCAGAGGGGCACGGATGCGGGCATGGTAATGCATGAGATGGGCACGGTCCATATACATTTCTATTTCACATTGTAAATTATTGGCCGTGCCCATGTGGGACCATTCTAGGATGCGGGCATGGTAAGGCACGAGAGGGGCACAATCTAGTCACATTGCTAGTTTGCATTGACGTATGGGCCATGCCCCTATCGTGACGTATGGGCCATGCCCTTTATATCTAGAGCACCAGGACCGGGTGCTATACTTTCCCTTATAGCTGGCTGCACTGTGATGTATGGGCCGTGCCCTTATTGTGATGTATGGGCCGTACCCTCCTGGATCCTCCAGGGGCCTCGGGCAACGCCGTACCCAGGATAGAGGCACAGTTTCTGGGTACGGGTCCTCCAGGAGCCCCTGGTCGGCTTGTTTCCCTTATAGCTGGCTCCATTGGGATGTATGGTCCGTGCCCCTATTGTGACGTATGGGTCGTGCCCTCCTGAATCTTCCAGGGGCCTCGGGCGACGCCGTACCCAGGATAAAGGCACCGTTTCTGGGTACGGGTCCTCTAGGAGCCCCGGGTCGGCTTGTTTCCCTTATAGCTGGCTCCATTGGGACGTATGGTCTGTGCCCCTATTGTGACGTATGGGCCGTGCCCTACTGGATATTCCAGGGACCTCGGGTGACGCCGTACCCAGGATAGAGGCACCGTTTCTGGGAACAGGTCCTCCAGGAGCCCCTGGTCGGCTTGGTTCCCTTATAGCTGGCTCCATTGGGACGTATGGTCCGTGCCCCTATTGTGACTTATGGGCCGTGCCCTACTGGATATTCCAGGGACCTTGGGTGACGCCGTACCCAGGATAGAGGCACCGTTTCTGGGTACAGATCCTCCAGGAGCCCCTGGTCGGCTTGTTTTCCTTATAGATGACTCCATTGGGACGTATATGCCATGTCCCTATTGTGACATATGGGTCGTGCCCCTCCTGGATCCTCCAGGGGCCTTGGGCGACGCCGTACCCAGGATAGAGGCACCGTTTCTGGGTACGGGTCCTCCAGGAGCCCCTGGTGCAACGCCGTACCCAGGATAGAGGCACCGTTTCTGGGTACGGGTCCTCCAGGAGCCCCTGGTCGGCTTGTTTCCCTTATGGCTACACTGTCACGTATGGGTCGTGCCCCTTATAGGGACGTGTGGTTTGTGCCTCTTATATTTGGAGCACCATGACCATGGGTATCTAATGGGCATGGACAAAACTTAATGCGCGGGGGTGCTTAATACATTCCCTTATAGCTGACTCATCAGCCAAATCTTTATGCTCATGAAGGTGTTTATTGTCAGCTAAATCTTTATGCTCATGAAGGTGTCTCTCATCAGCCAAATCTTTATGCTCATGAAGGTGTTTATCATCAGCCATGTCTTTATGCTCATAAAGGTGTTTATTGTCAGCAAAGTCTTTATGCTCAAGAAGGTGTTTATCATCAGCCAAATCTTTATGCTCATGAAGGTGTTTATCATCAGCCAAATCTTTATGCTCATGAAGGTTTCTCTCGTCATCCAAGTCTTTATGCTCATGAAGGTTTCTCTCATCAGCCAAGTGTTTACGCTTACGGAGTTTTCTCTCATCAGCAAAATCTTTATGCTCATGAAGGTGTTTATCATCAGCCAAATCTTTATGCTCATGAAGGTTTCTCTCGTCATCCAAGTCTTTATGCTCATGAAGGTGTCTCTCATCAGCCAAATCTTTATGCTCATGAAGATTTCTCTCGTCATCCAAGTCTTTATGCTCATGAAGGTGTCTCTCATCAGCCAAGTGTTTACGCTTACGGAGTTTTCTCTCATCAGCAAAATCTTTATGCTCATGAAGGTGTTTATCATCAGCCAAATCTTTATGCTCATGAAGGTTTCTCTCATCAGCCAAATCTTTATGCTCATGAAGGTGTTTATTGTCAGCTAAATCTTTATGCTCATGAAGGTGTCTCTCATCAGCCAAATCTTTATGCTCATGAAGGTGTTTATCATCAGCCATGTCTTTATGCTCATAAAGGTGTTTATTGTCAGCAAAGTCTTTATGCTCAAGAAGGTGTTTATCATCAGCCAAATCTTTATGCTCATGAAGGTGTTTATTGTCATCCAAGTCTTTATGCTCATGAAGTTGTTTATCATCAGCCAAATCTTTATGCTCATGAAGGTGTCTCTCATCAGCCAAATCTTTATGCTCATGAAGGTGTTTATTGTCAGCAAATTCTTTATGCTCATGAAGGTGTCTCTCGTCAGCCAAGTGTTTGCGCTTACGAAGGTTTCTCTCATCATCCAAGTCTTTATGCTCATGAAGGTGTCTCTCATCAGCCAAGTGTTTGCGCTTACGAAGGTTTCTCTCATCATCCAAGTCTTTATGCTCATGAAGGTGTCTCTCGTCAGCCAAGTGTTTGCGCTTACGAAGGTTTCTCTCATCATCCAAGTCTTTATGCTCATGAAGTTGTCCCTCATCAGCCAAGTGTTTGCGCTTACGAAGGTTTCTCTCATCATCCAAGTCTTTATGCTCATGAAGGTTTCTCTCATCAGCCATGTCTTTATGCTCATAAAGGTGTTTATCATCAGCCATATCTTTATGCTCATGAAGGTTTCTCTCGTCATCCAAGTCTTTATGCTCATGAAGGTGTCTCTCATCAGCCAAATCTTTATGCTCATGAAGGTTTCTCTCGTCATCCAAGTCTTTATGCTCATGAAGGTGTCTCTCATCAGCCAAGTGTTTACGCTTACGGAGTTTTCTCTCATCAGCCAAATCTTTATGCTCATGAAGGTGTCTCTCATCAGCCAAATCTTTATGCTCATGAAGGTGTCTCTCATCAGCCAAGTGTTTACGCTTACGGAGTTTTCTCTCATCAGCAAAATCTTTATGCTCATGAAGGTGTTTATCATCAGCCAAATCTTTATGCTCATGAAGGTGTCTCTCATCAGCCAAATCTTTATGCTCATGAAGGTGTTTATCATCAGCCATGTCTTTATGCTCATAAAGGTGTTTATTGTCAGCAAAGTCTTTATGCTCATGAAGGTGTTTATTGTCAGCAAAGTCTTTATGCTCATGAAGGTGTTTATCATCAGCCAAATCTTTATGCTCATGAAGGTGTCTCTCATCAGCCAAATCTTTATGCTCATGAAGGTGTTTATTGTCAGCAAATTCTTTATGCTCATGAAGGTGTCTCTCGTCAGCCAAGTGTTTGCGCTTACGAAGGTTTCTCTCATCATCCAAGTCTTTATGCTCATGAAGGTGTTTATTGTCAGCAAATTCTTTATGCTCATGAAAGTGTCTCTCATCAGCCAAGTGTTTGCGCTTACGAAGGTTTCTCTCATCATCCAAGTCTTTATGCTCATGAAGGTGTCTCTCATCAGCCAAGTGTTTGCGCTTACGAAGGTTTCTCTCATCATCCAAGTCTTTATGCTCATGAAGGTTTCTCTCATCAGCCATGTCTTTATGCTCATAAAGGTGTTTATCATCAGCCATGTCTTTATGCTCATAAAGGTGTTTATCATCAGCCAAGTCTTTATGCTCATGAAGGTGTTTATCATCAGCCAAATCTTTATGCTCATGAAGGTGTCTCTCGTCATCCAAGTCTTTATGCTCATGAAGGTGTTTATTGTCAGCAAAATCTTTATGCTCATGAAGGTGTTTATCATCAGCCAAATCTTTATGCTCATGAACGTGTCTCTCGTCATCCAAGTCTTTATGCTCATGAAGGTGTTTATCATCAGCCAAATCTTTATGCTCATGAAGGTGTCTCTCATCAGCCAAATCTTTATGCTCATGAAGGTGTTTATCATCAGCCAAATCTTTATGCTCATGAAGGTGTTTATTGTCAGCAAATTCTTTATGCTCATGAAGGTGTCTCTCGTCAGCCAAGTGTTTGCGCTTGCGAAGGTTTCTCTCATCATCCAAGTCTTTATGCTCATGAAGGTGTCTCTCATCAGCCAAGTGTTTGCGCTTACGAAGGTGTTTATCATCAGCCAAATCTTTATGCTCATGAATGTGTTTATCATCAGCCAAATCTTTATGCTCATGAAGGTGTCTCTCATCATCCAAGTCTTTATGCTCATGAAGGTGTCTCTCATCAGCCAAGTGTTTACGCTTACGAAGGTTTCTCTCATCAGCCAAGTCTTTATGCTCATGAAGGTGTCTCTCATCATCCAAGTCTTTATGCTCATGAAGGTGTTTATCATCAGCCAAGTGTTTGCGCTTACGAAGGTTTCTCTCATCATCCAAGTCTTTATGCTCATGAAGGTTTCTCTCATCAGCCATGTCTTTATGCTCATGAAGGTGTTTATCATCAGCCAAGTGTTTACGCTTACGAAGGTTTCTCTCATCAGCCAAGTCTTTATGCTCATGAAGGTGTCTCTCATCATCCAAGTCTTTATGCTCATGAAGGTGTTTATCATCAGCCAAGTGTTTGCGCTTACGAAGGTTTCTCTCATCAGCCATGTCTTTATGCTCATAAAGGTGTTTATCATCAGCCATGTCTTTATGCTCATAAAGGTGTTTATCATCAGCCAAGTCTTTATGCTCATGAAGGTGTTTATCATCAGCCAAATCTTTATGCTCATGAAGGTGTCTCTCGTCATCCAAGTCTTTATGCTCATGAAGGTGTCTCTCGTCATCCAAGTCTTTATGCTCATGAAGGTGTTTATTGTCAGCAAAATCTTTATGCTCATGAAGGTGTTTATCATCAGCCAAATCTTTATGCTCATGAACGTGTCTCTCGTCATCCAAGTCTTTATGCTCATGAAGGTGTTTATCATCAGCCACATCTTTATGCTCATGAAGGTGTCTCTCATCAGCCAAATCTTTATGCTCATGAAGGTGTTTATTGTCAGCAAATTCTTTATGCTCATGAAGGTGTCTCTCGTCAGCCAAGTGTTTGCGCTTGCGAAGGTTTCTCTCATCATCCAAGTCTTTATGCTCATGAAGGTGTCTCTCATCAGCCAAGTGTTTGCGCTTACGAAGGTGTTTATCATCAGCCAAATCTTTATGCTCATGAAGGTGTTTATCATCAGCCAAATCTTTATGCTCATGAAGGTGTCTCTCATCATCCAAGTCTTTATGCTCATGAAGGTGTCTCTCATCAGCCATGTGTTTACGCTTACGAAGGTTTCTCTCATCAGCCAAATCTTTATGCTCATGAAGGTGTATTTTGTCATCTAAGTCTTTATGCTCATGAAGGTGTCTCTCATCAGCCAAATCTTTATGATCATGAAGGTGTCCAAAATGGTGCCCATGTCTGCGTCCTTCCTTCTTTTGTTCTTCCTTCTGGAGAGGAACAGCCTGAGAGAGGCCGAGCAGGAGCAGCAGCAGAAGACTGGCAGAGGGAGCCATCTTCAGCGTCAGTTTGGAGGCAGAAGAGTTTCGGTAGAGAGCAGCTGTGGAGAGACTCCTTGAAACTCTGTCTGGCTCGGTTCAGTCCAGGGTTTTTATACTCTCCACGTCAGGTGTGTCTAGAGAAAGATTATGGGTTGGGGTCCACATTAGTAGTCCTAAAACAAACCTCTGCAGGGTGGACTTCACAGACAAACCTACTTTTTAAACATAGTCTGCTATCTTTGGTCATTAAATGGATTAACACAGCTACTTTGGCTGGGTCTGGTTTAGTTTAACACATAGGCATTTTAGCCAACAAATTATATTTAAACTCAACTAGACCACACACGAAAATATGTTTTCTTTACATTTTTCAGAGATTAAGACGTACCGGTTTATTAAATATCTTGAATTAAACATTTGTAAATTATCAATATTGCCTTTTCCTTTATTACATACATCATCTGTGCATCTTTGATGAGCTGATATGTTCCATAGTGCTCCTAAAATCTAGTGGACTTGGAGGAATCCATATCTGACTCAGTCTGGTAAAACATTATTCAGAACATTTATTCATCCTCAATCTGTCTGAAACATGCTGTTATTATATTCATGGTGGTTCACAGTGGGCATTGGTCCAAAGACAAATTGTCCAAGATTATCACTGACCTGGATCCTGCATGTAATCATTGTAAACAAACTGCATCTATACCCTTACACACATTCTGAACTTATTTTAAGTTTCAGGAATATTGATACTTTTTTTGGGATATGTGGTAAAGCTGCACCATTCATTTCATTATTTGGGGTGGCCCCTGTGAATGCATCCTTCACCGTGAGAGGAATATGATTTCTTTATGCTCTTTTCTAGCCAGGAGACTTGTTTTATGCAGCTGGACGGATCCACACTCCCCAGTATACGAACACTGGATAAGAGATGTTATGTGTCATTTACATTTGGAAAAGGTGAGATATACTCTGAAAGGATCTCTAGGGAGATTTTGAGACACTTAGCAACCTTTTGTGTCTTATATTTAAAGTGTGTCTGTCTGATGTATTCATGTTTGTGTAGCTGAGGATTTTAATGTATGGTTTTTTTGTATGTTTTTTGCGCTCGTTTTATTAATATGAAAGTAAAATAAAACAATAAAAAGACTGATTAAGAATAAATATAACATGAAAAGGAATTCAGTGTTTAAAACCCTACTGGGGAATCTGTAGCACAGAAAAATATTGCTGATGGCTGCTGTAACAGTAAGGAAAATAAAAGTTTTTTAACTTTTATTTTTCTTACTGTTGGATTAAATAAATATATTTTAATCAAGTTATTTTCAGTTTGTTAACATCTGACACTATAGGGAGTGGTGGCACAGAGGTTAGAGAAGGTGGGCCTGTGATTGAAAATTTGTTGGTTCAACTCCCTGTACCGACATCAGAAATGTGGGTGGGATAGGTGAAACACCCACACCTGCCTCCACCTTCATTTGCCCCACTCTGGGCCATTGAGCAAGGCCCTTAACCCCACCATATGCTCCCCCAGGTGCCCTAGATAACAGCTCTCTGCACCACAAAGAGGGCTGTGTTAGCTCCGTGGTCTGTCGTTGTGTCAGGAAGGGTATCTAGCGTAAAAAATAATTGTCATGTCTTTGTGCAACTTAGATATATCTGTGGCGACCCCTGACGATTGAAGAAGCTGAAAGAAAAAAAAATCTGACCCTCTGCCATAAACGGCACCACACTATTTGTAAAATATCAACAGTTTTACAAAGATTTCTTTTAAAACTATATATTTAATATCTGCATAGATATCATCACCCTAAGATGATCTAGTAGAGCAACGGTGGGCTCAGGATGCCTGAGTGAAGCAATGAACTGGGGCAGGTTTTGCTGCCATCTATATAAAGTCATCACTTTCTGGTTAACACATTATATAAAGGTATGTACAGGTATATTCATTCAACCTTTATTTATGCAGGTTAATCCCATCAAGTCTTGGGGACTCATTTACAAGAGAGACCTGATTTAAACAAAGAATGATGACAACAGTTGACGACAAAGACAACAGTAAACAATCATAAAATAAAAGATAGCATACAAATTGAGATGAACAAATTAAAAATACTGTATACTGTATATTTAAAAACAAAACGAAAACAGCTAGTTTGTAAAACGATGTAGAATAATAAAAACAGGAACATGTCCACATTGGTTTTTGCCAGGAACTTTACAGATATTTGAAGCCCCTTGGTCAAGGTCGAAAGCTTCAGATCTTTTACAAGATATTCCAGGAATCAGGAGCAGAGTATAGAAGGCCCTTTTGCCAAAATCAGTCCTCACTGATGGAACACTGCAGGTAATAATGTTCTGAGAGCACACTTTGTAGCTGCACTCATGCAGAGACGTGTAGGAGGAGATGTATAAAGGCAACAGACCAAAGAGTACCCTGATGCATGCTCAATAATCCAGGTAGAAAAATCCAAAAAAGCTAAGTCTGGTCCTCTGGACATTCAAAAAACAAAACAAAACAAAGCAAAAAAAAAAAAACTGTAGAAACGTTTCGTCTTTCGTCCGAAAGACTTCCTCAGTCTGAGAAGCTGAGTTCAGCTCAGTCTTATAAATAGCACCCTCCCACAGTGGATCAACCAGTTGGCTGATGACAGCCGAAACCAGCTGCTCACATGATCAAGGAGGACCATCAGCCTGACGATGGATCGTTAACACCCTGATGGTTGTTTGCTATTCACAGAGGGCTGAGTGATACTAGCAATAACAGCATTGTAAGTGGGGGACAGTTGAACCCGGAGGCCTCCACCTCTGTTTAATGATGGNTGGTGAAGGAAACAGAGAGGGATGAGGAAGTGATGGGTAGGTTTGGTGTCAAGGAAATAAACCAGGAAGGACAGATGGTGGTGGATTTTGCCAAGAAAATGGAAATGGCTATAGTCAATACCTATTTCCAAAAGAGGGAGGAACATAGAGTGACCTATAAGAGTGGAAGAAGGAGTACACAGGTCGACTACATTCTGTGTAGAAGAGGAAACCTGAGGGAGATTGGAGACTGTAAGGTTGTGGCAGGGGAGAGCGTGGCCAGACAGCATCGGATGGTTTTGTGTAGAATGACTGTTGTGAAGAAGAGAAAAATAGTAAAATCAGAGAAGAAGACCAAATGGTGGAAGCTAAAGAAGGAAGAATGTTGTGAGAAATTCAGAGACAAGCTGTTAAAGGCTCTGGGTGGTGAGAAAGAGCTTCCAAGTGAGGAATTAAGTGGATGAGCCACACAATGAAGATCTGGGAGAGAGTTGTGGAAGCAAGATTTAGACAAGAGGTGACTATCTGTGAGCAGCAGTATGGTTTAATGCCAAGAAAAAGCACCACAGATGACATATTTGCTTTGAGGATGTTGATAGAGAAGTACAGAGAGGGTCAGAAAGAACTCCATTGTGTGTTTGTGGATTTAGAAAAAGCATATGACAGGGTGCCAAGAGAGGAGTGTGGTATTGCATGAGGAAATCTGGAGTGGCAGAAAAGTATGTTAGACTGGTACAGGACATGTATGAGGACAGCAGGACAGTGGTGAGATGTGCTGTAGGAGTGACAGATAGCTTCAAGGTGGAGGTGGGATTGCATCAAGGATCGGCTCTGAGCCCCTTCTTGTTTGCTCTGGTGATGGACCGACTAACAGATGAGGTCAGGCAGGAATCCCCATGGACTATGATGTTTGCAGATGACATTGTGATCTGTGGTGAGAACAGGGAACAGGTGGAAGAGAACTTGGAGAGGTGGAGGTATTCACTTGAAAGAAGATGAATGAAAGTCAGCCGTAGTAAGACAGGGTACGTGTGTGTGAATGAGAGGGAGGCCAGTGGAACAGTGAGGCTACAAGGAGCAGAGGTCACAAAGGTGCAGGACTTCAAGTACTTGGGGTCCACTGTCCAGGAAAATGGGGAATGTGGGAAAGAAGTGAAAAAGAGAGTCCAGGCAGGATGGAGTGGATGGAGAAAAGTTTCAGGAGTGATTTGTGACAAAAAGGTGTCAGCAAAGGTCAAAGGAAAAGTTTACAAGACAGTGGTGAGACCAGCTATATTGTATGGTCTGGAGACAGTGTCATTGACAAAAAGACAGGAGAAAGAACTGGAAGTAGCAGAAATGAAGATGCTGAGGTTCTCCTTAGGAGTGACAAGGATGGATAAGATCAGGAATGAGATCATCAGAGGTACAGCACATGTTGAACAACTGGGAGATAAAGTTAGGGAGGCCAGACTGAGATGGTTTGGACATGTCCAGAGGAGGGACAGTGGGTATATTGGTAGAAGGATGTTAGAAATGCAGCTGCCAGGAAAAAGACAAAGAGGAAGGCCAAAGAGGAGATATATGGATGCAGTTAGAGAGGACATGAAGGCAGTTGGAGTGAGGACAGAGGATGCAGAGGACAGAGTGAGGTGGATGAGGATGACTCATAAACCCCTGAAAAGGGAAAAGCCGAAAGAAGAAGAAGAAGAAGAAAGAAGAAGTCCCATTAAGTCTTGGGGACTCATTTACAAGAGGAACCTGATTTAAACAAATAATGATGACAACAGTGGACGACAAAGACAACAGTAGACAATCACAAAATAAAAGATAGCATACTAATTGAGAAGAACAAATTAAAAATATATACAGTATTTAAAAACAAAACAAAAACAGCTAGTTTGTAAAACGATGTAGAATAATAAAAACAGGAACATTGGTTTTTGCCAGGAACTCAGCAGATATTTGAAGCCCCTTAGAGAGGTCAAGGTCGAGAGCTTCAGATCTTTTGCAAGATATTCCAGGAAGCAGGAGCAGAGTATAGGAGAAGGCCCTTTTGCCAAGTTCAGTCCTCACTGATGGAACACTGCAGGTATTAATGTTTTGAGAGCACACTTTGTAGTTGCACTCACACAGAGACATGTAGGAGGAGATGTATAAAGGCAACAGACCAAGGAGTGATTTAAAGATGAAATTGTACCAGTGAGAGAGTCTGCGTTCAGTTAATCATGTCTAGTTAACCAGTGAATACAGGGTGCAATGGTGGATATGGTATACAGCTAGTTAGGAATATTTCACACCGTGATAGACAATGTCCAACATCTTCAAGGTGCTTTTAGGGGTGTTCAAGATGATGGCATTGTAATGGACAGATTATGTTATGGACGGTTGTATCCTCTTTATGGACAGATGCGTCCTGTTTTTAGATAGATGTGTCCTTTTTAGGGATAGATGTACCCAATTTAGGGACAGATGTGTCCATTTTAGGCACAAACATTGCCTCTTTATGGACAGATGTGTCCTCTTTAAGGACAGAGGTGTCCTCTTTAGTGACAGACATGTCCTCTTTGTTGACAGAAATGTCCTCTTTATGGACATATGCATCCTCTTTATGGTCAGACGTTTCCTCTTTAAGGACAGATGTGTCCATTTTATGGACCTATGCATCCTCTTTATGAATAGATATTTCCTCTTCATGGACAGACTTGTCCTGTTTAGGGACAGATGTGTACTCTTTATGGAGATGTGTCTTATTTATGGACATATGCATGTTTTTTTTTTATAGACAGATGCATCCTCTTTAGAAACAGATTTGTCCTCTTTATGGACGTACTGTATGTGTTCTCTTCATGGATATACAGTATGTGTTCTCTTTATGGACGTACAGTATGTGTTCTCGTTATGGACGTACAGTATGTGTTCTCTTTATGGACGACAGTATGTGTTCTCTTTATGGTTATACAGTATGTGTTCTCTTTATGGACATACAGTATGTGTTCTCTTTATGGACGTACTGTATGTGTTCTCTTTATGGACGTACTGTATGTGTTCTCTTTATGGACGTACAGTATGTGTTCTCTTTATGGACGACAGTATGTGTTCTCTTTATGGACATACAGTATGTGTTCTCTTTATGGACGTATAGTATGTGTTCTCTTTATGTACATACAGTATGTGTTCACTTTATGGACGTACTGTATGTGTTCTCTTTATGGATTACAGTATGTGTTCTCTTTATGGACATACAGTATGTGTTCTCTTTATGGATGTACAGTATGTGTTCTCTTTATGGATGTACAGTATGTGTTCTCTTTATGGATGTACAGTATGTGTTCTCTTTATGGATGTACAGTATGGGTTCTCTTTATGGATGTACAGTATGTGTTCTCTTTATGGATGTACAGTATGGGTTCTTTTCATGGACGTACAGTATAAGTTCTTTTTATGGACGTACTGTATATGTTCTCTTTATGGACGACAGTATGTGTTCTCTTTATGGACGTACTGTATGTGTTCTCTTTATGGATGTACAGTATGTGTTCTTTTCATGGACGTACAGTATAAGTTCTTTTTATGGACGTACTGTATATTCATTCAACCTTTATTTAGTCAGGTAAATCTTTTGAACCTCATGGGCTCATTTGCGAAAGCGACCTGCTAAAACTAAAGAACAATGAACAGCAGTGGTAGAATTTCCTTAAACAATAAACAATAAACAAACAAACAATAAACAATAGAAAACAAAAGAGAGAAAAAAACAAAAGAAAGTTTTTTTTTTTTTAACAAAGTATCAAAAAACTAGCAAAACATTATAAGGTAGACGTATAAAATCAAAGACAGGAACAAATCTGCATTGGTTTTTGCCAGGATTCCAACAGATTCTGAAAACCATTTAGCGAAGTCAAGGTCGAGAGCTTCAGATCTTTTTGTAAGATATTCCATGAAGCAAGTATATGTTCTCTTTATGGACGACAGTATGTGTTCTATTTATGGACATACAGTATGTCTCTTTATGGACATACAGTATGTGTTCTCTTGATAGATGTACAGTATGTGTTCTCTTTATGGACATACATTATGTGTTCTCTTTATGGACGTGCAGTATGTGTTCTCTTTATGGACAACAGTATGTGTTCTCTTTATGGACGTAAAGTATGTGTTTTCTTTATGGACGTACAGCATAAGTTCTTTTTATGGACGTACTGTATGTGTTCTCTTTATGGACGTAAAGTATGTGTTTTCTTTATGGACGTACAGCATAAGTTCTTTTTATGGACGTACTGTATGTGTTCTCTTTATGGACATACAGTATGTGTTCTCTTTATGGACATACAGTAGATGTTCTCTTTATGAATGTACAGTATGTGTTCTCTTTACGGACGTACAGTATACATTTTCTTTATGGACCTGCTTGCACTTTATGGACAGATGTGTTCTTTTTATGGACAGACAAAAAAGTGGTGAAACAAAAATGATACATAGGGTTTGGAGACAAAAAAAAATCC
>JBBPBX010007707.1:25420-47146 GCA_038048925.1 Garcialebias charrua | reverse complement strand
AAACAACCATAACAAAATTAAAATTTACTGAAATTTTTGATTGGATTAGAACAAAACAGCATTCCCGAACCACTCTGTGCTGTCACTACAGGAAAACAGTAACTTTCATAAGCTTTTTTTAAATTAAAGTTTTATATAGTTTTTAAAATTCATATAAGCATGTTTTAAGATGCTACTATAGTGTGTATTTTTTTATTTAATTTTTTTACTTTTTCCACATTTGGCACAATTAAGTCTGCTGAAACTGAAGATGAAAACATGAAGTGAGCACGTCTTCAATCTGCAGCTTCACATTACCTCACTATAGCCCGGGCCTTCTCGAGCGAGGGGTCAGAGTTCAATCACACGGGCAGGGATGGTTGCATAATCATCTTTAACTAATACATAGCTATAGCTCTTATCCTTATTTCTATCTGTGTGAGGACACTTCTGTCTAGCATGAGATGACTCTTACTTTGCTTTGTTGTATTTGGAGCAGATGTGTTTTTTTTTGTGTACAGTTCAATTCTCACATGGATCGACACGGTCAGTTTCATCAAAGCTAATACTAACACCTGGTACTGAAAAACTGCAGTTTTTCTTCAACCATGTTCTTTTTTCTTTACTGATGGTGACTCTTCAACTCAGTTTTGAACCTTGAACTCAATTTCATCATTTACCAAGCAATGTATTTCAGTGCCGAAATGTTCATTAACATCTGCTTTAACATAAATATGAACGCTTGATGAAACTGACTACAAATAGATTATCACATAGATTTTTTTTTTAGGTTTGTTAAGTGATTTATGATGCCAAAAACACTGATTTGAATCAGATTTTTAAAATGTTTTTATACAGTGGACACTGAGTCCTTTTTATTTGATATACTAATACTGTCATAATAAAGATGTTTTTGTACAATAATGCTGTTTTGCGTGGAAGTTTTTTTTAACAACTGCAACAATCATTATTCACCCTAATGTTTTGTAGAGTCATGCTTTAATTTAAATACTTGTTTAGTTTAATTAGTGATAACAAATAAATATACATGATGTGAGTGATAATTTCACTCTTGATCTGTTGAAGAAGCTTGTTTAAATCTGTGGGACAGGTTTAAATGTGTCATCTAGCACCATCAGGTGGCTAAAATTGAATACTCATCAAACACTAGCCTGGTTGATACCAGACCCATGTCCTTCACTTCGCTTTGGACTAGGGTCTGGCATCTCTGCCATAGACAACGATTTCTCCTGGAGATTTTTGAATGGACCAATCAGAGAACAGGAGGCAGAGTTTTGTTAGTTTAGCCTGACGAGGTCCAGGCTATCAGATAAATTGCTCAGAAACCACTCGGTGGATATTTTTTCTGCCACCAGTGTGTAATTATATGTCTTTAATTTACTGACTGTTGGCCTAGATGAAACATTTGAGATAAAATTCGATTTTTTATCATTTATTTTCGTAGCGCACCCGAGGCTGTTTGGAAAATATCAAACCGAAACTATTTAATATCCAGCAGATTTGACCATTTCGTGAATTGATTTAGGAACTGTTAAGCTCAGGAACACTTCTGATATAACGTCAGCTATGAACTATATTTTTTCTCAGCAGAGAAATAATAGTTTTTTACCTTGTTTTGATGAAAATTCGTTCGTGGCGGCAGCCATTTTGAATGACGACGTCAGTCGACATCGTTCAAAACTCCGCCTTCTGCTCTCTGATTGCTCAGGAACACTTCTGATATAACGTCAGCTATGAAATCTATTTTTTCTCAGCAGAGAAATAATAGTTTTTTACCTTGTTTTATTGAAAATTCCTTCGTGGCGGCAGCCATTTTGAATGACGACGTCAGTCGACGTCGTTCAAAACTCCGCCTTCTGTTCTCTGATTGGTCCGGTCAAAACCTACCGGAGACATCCTTGTGGATGGGAGAAATGCCAGACCCAGCAGTGAAGGGAAATGAGAATTGAGCGGAGCTGCGTAGGAATGGCGAGGGCCAGGCTAATCAAACACTAGTTTAAATTGAATACTCGTCAAACACTAGTTTTCCTCAGTCATCCTGGATCTATCACGCTCTGATAGGATTTATTCAGTTGGGTTATTCAACAAAATAAAAATAAACAAATGTCTGAGCTTCTCCCTGATTTTCCAGTTTGTTCTGAATGTTGTCTGCTGCAGGTAAGATAATGACCACTGATAACCATTTCCGCGAACCCCACATCAAAATATTCAAAGTACAAAAGTGTGCTTTTAAATTCTACACAACTGATAAATCCTTTAAAAATATATATGGAAAATGAAAACATCTAGAGTTGTACTTAAAAGACAAAACTGTGCACTGGTTCAAATATTCAAGTGATTCTTCAAATTAAAAAAACTCACATCAGTGGACTGAAGTGATTGTAACCGAGCTGGTATGAACATTTGAAATGAGAGTTTATGAGGTTTTTTTGCTCCTCTTTTTGTATTTCTTCCTATTTTGGTGGGGTCCAAAAACAGTTTTTGTACACAAGAAAGTAAAACAAATAAATAAAACAAGCAAACAGGGGGTGACAGTTCGTTGGAAGCATAGAGCAAACATGAATAAATATTTTTGAAGCTGAAGTCAAGGTGCCTTTCAAAATACATGTACAGTATGCGGTTTTTCAATGTATTTGATTTGTTCAATTGTACAGTAATATCTTTTTTTTTGCAAATATGGAACATACAAGAACAAAATAGAACAACACAGAACTGATTATAAGCACAAATAATACTGTACAGCAATCAAGGGTATTACAGAACATAAAACAGTATTTTACAAAGTTAAAATCAAATCGGTGCTCGAGGGTTGTAGTTCTTCAAGGCAGTTATCATTTGAATGGCTTTAGCATTTGAGCTTCCTTTTATGGATTCTATATAAATATTTATAGAAGATAATAAAATCTGGAAGTTAGGCTTTTGTTGTAAATATTTGGAGGTGTGTATATGATATTTACCATAAATAATAAAAAAATTAACAACATATAAAGATTCAGTTTTAACAAGGTCACATTTCTCCATCCCAAATAAAACATGCTTTTCTGTTAAAGTAATATTCATTTCATATTCTTTCGATTAAAAAAATTGACATGTCCCTCCAGAATATGTTTGTGGAACAACAAATCCCAAAACAAATGAACTCTTCTTCGTGATTTTCACAAAAAGTACACATAGGATCCAAGTCCCATTTATATATTATTTTTATCAAAAATGCTTTAACTGGATAACAATTGTGAATAATTTTGTATGACATTACGCTGGTGAAGATTCTCAGTCGTCCAGGACATGATTTTTATATTTTGTACATTATCATTTATGGGATTGTCTTGTATTGTTTCTTTTGTTAAAAAAATGAACAAATTTAATAAACATAAACATAAACATGATCAAATCAAAAAAGGCGTTCAATACGATCAACTGGACTTTATTTGTTACAGAAGAGGTATGACATTACTTTTACTTTATTACAGTATTTATTAGGTATTTCTTTGGGAGTAGCCAGGTCCATTTCCAATTTATATTTTCAAATATGTTGGACCAGTAAAATGTACAAGTTGTTGAAAAGACAACGTCTCTTAAAATAATATGTATGATAAAACAACTACTGTACCGGTAATCTGCTTCATGACGTCACGTTGCTTGTATTTTCATACTTTTGCCACTGGGGGCGCTGTGTTGTTTCCGCCGCTCGTACTTGCAGCGGTGCATTATGGGATATAACAAGTGTAAAGATTACCGTTGCTAATTTGTTTTAGACATAACAGCGAGTAAATATAGAATTAAACGTTTTCTCTAGTGGTTACTGTGTCAGTAAACTTATGGGCTGTTAAATGTTTAATTCGTCACTATGGTGAGTAAAGAAACTCAGCATTTTTAGTATTTCACTACGACTTAGCGTTAGCTTTAGCCGGATGATGCTACAAGTACTGTACTATAACACTGGAAAGACATTATAAAAAGGTCTTTCAATGACGTCTTCTCGCTTCGCATTTTTACACCATAGTACATCTATTTTAACGATGTCAAATTAAATTTTACTATGTGTACCTGTACTAGTTATTAACATTATATGAAGATTTTATTAGACTTCAATGATAATCAGTTTCATTTTGCTTCCAGGACGCAGCCACAATGTAAACAATAAACAAGAATTTTCTGTTCATGGTTTTAGTCAACGAAAGCGGAATGCAGGGTCTCCAGCTCCACGTCCAGAACAGAAGAAAGGAGAAGATCCAGCTCCACGTCCAGAACAGAAGAAAGGAGAAGATCGAGGAGCAGAGGTAAGATACCAGATTTTTTTTTTCTGTGCTCATGTTGTATGATCTGTAGACAGTGTCAAAAAGAGGAGACAGAACTGTCTGGAAGTAACAGAAATTGAGATATTGAGGTTCTCCTTAGGAGTGACAAGGATGGATAATATTAGGAATGAGATTCTGCAGTTTATTTCCCTGGTTGTCTTCTTTTCTTTTGAGTGAACACTGTGTTTATCATTTTAAAGCATAAATTATTTAACAGAGCCATGTCCTTCCATCTTTAACAGTGTTAAGTACTGGAAGAAAATTAAGTCTAAAATCAATGCAAGCAGTTCCACGTGATGCCTTGTTCTTTTCTGGGTATTTTGGCACCAAGACAGCCTAATGATGTACAGTCCTTCAGCCTCTGGTGTATTTTCGGACAGTAATTTACTAAATTCAGTTGCACAGTATAATATTGAAATATCTTTTGGGAAATGTTTATCAGGGCTTTATCAATTCAGTTCAGCACCAAGTCACAACAGAAGTTGTCTCAGGGCACTGTACAGAAACATTTGCATACATAAAAAGTCAATTAATAATGATTATTTATGTAAAGAAACCAGCAGATTGCGTTGAGTCTTCCTTTTATGACAGTCTCCCATCCTGAACAAGCACAAAGGCAACAGTAGAAAGGAAAAACTCCTGTTTAATTGGAAGAAACCTCCAGCAGAACCCAAAGTTTTTTTTGTTTTTTTTTTTAAGATGAAAGGGGTCAACTAAATTTTACGACAGCACAGTCTAGATAGAGCACATGTGTCAAACTCAAGGCCCGAGGGCCAAATATGGCCCTGGTTAACATCTTATTAGGCCACCAAGTAGGGCTGTGCGATATTACGATATATATCGTGGGGACGATAGAAACGTGTCTATCGTGCTACTTTCCTTCTATCGTCTCTATCGTGATAAATAAGAATAAAAAAATAACGGTCGCAAAGAAGCTTCATATTGTGGTTTTGCGAGATGACGGCGCTGCTTTATGTTTGACGCACGCGCGGGTTTGCGACACATGCTTTACGTTGTTAAACTCGAGTTCAACAGAGACGCAGCCGGCATGAAGCCGGTGTCACCAGATATCTATGGGTGTCACAACATGGAGAAACAGCTGCGCAGGCAGCCCAAGAAGAAGAACTTTTACCAAAAAGAGGGGGAAGCTCACCTTGTTAGCTTCCATTATTTCGCTCCGCTGAAACTCGGAGACAAAATGGGTCCAGAGGACACGAAGTCCAACCGAGTCCGAACTCGGGTCCAGTTAACCAATACAAAACAGACCAGAGACACAACAGAACCGGAATCAAACGCAACGTTTTCTCTTTTCTGTTTCTTTGCCTTGTTTACTCCAGATTCCAGTCAGAGCGGATTTCTTCTTCGTGGGTTTTATTAGCAGCCGTTGTTTTACCGCCACCTGCAGGAAAAATTTGGACCAAAGTTTCTACTTTGGTCCAAATTTCCTTGTTCTTTTTGTTCACATTCTTATAATTGTAACTGTATCTGTAGTAAAATAAAATAAAAAATAAAATAAAAACTTTGGTCCAAATTTTTCCTGTACACACACACACACACATCGTGTTGTATATATACAACACGATGTGTGTGTGTGTGTACAGGAAAAATTTGGACCAAAGTTTTTTTTTTATATCGTGATATATATCGTTATCGTGATATAAAAAAGTCCATATCGTGATATATGATTTTTTCCATATCGCCCAGCCCTACCACCAAGATGATATTTCAAAAGTAGCATTTTTATTGCTTCTCATTTACCTAAAAACCTGAGCATTCTTTATTTAGTGCAAATTTCTCACGACAGTTTGCTAACTTTGAAACTCCCCAAAAAATTGTTAGAACATTTCCATAATCTTAGATTTTGATGCAGAAAGAGCAACAGCAAACATTAAATAAGGCAGATGCAACTTTTGTTGAGGAAGCTTCAACCAAGAAAAGATGTCTGGTAACGTCTGGTCTGTCTGTCTGGTAAATAACTGGAGTTAAGGTAATGACTGAATTTGGCCCTTTGTTTGAAACAAGTTTTTAATTTTGGTTCCATTTTGTAACAGAGTTTGACACCGCTGGTCTAGAGTCTAGATTTAAAGCTTTACCAATCTGTGTTTTGGATGAACTGAAGGAACAAGATGAAGGAAAGAAAGGTGGAAAATTTTCAAACATGCATTAATTTTGGGGTGAACTAAATTATGTTTTGTGAAAAGACTGAGCTATCAAAGCTACTAAACGAATCAATTATTTTGATCCAAACTGAGATTCTCTGATAAATTCTTGATAAGTCCTAACAGTTTAATAATTTATACTGTGTATTTTTATATATATGTGTGTAGCCAAAATGGTCTGAAACCTATTACCAGTTGGGTATTATTGGATTTATTTTTCATTAAGATAGTAAGAATAAAGGAAATTAGTTATTGTTTATTATTTCAAGGTTTTTTCCTATATAATACAGTAGTTTGTTTTTCAATTAACAAAATCCCATAAGTTATTTGATTTATTGTTCTCTGTAAAGTTCGCATTTTTTAACTTGACATTGACAGAAGCTGAGACGGTCATAGCTAAAACAAAAAAGACAAAATGTGAACTGGTTCTTGTCCGTGTTTTGACTCTGTGCGTTGTTCTTTTTCAGAACGAGAAAAAAGGAAGAGGAAACAAAGCCGTGACAGATCTTCTTCCTCCTCATCCTCCAGTTCCTCGTCTTCGTCCTCCTCGTCGTCGTCGCCCTCTTCAGGTTCGTCACGTTCCTCCAGTAGCAGCAGTCGGAGCAGCTCGAGCAGCAGCGGTAAGCTCAGTTTAAAATACGTTTTAGGCTATATTCAGACAGTTAAATGTGTTTTCAGGCTTTTCAGCATTTAATTAGTTTTTTTTTAAAAGTTATAACGCCTGAAAGACAGAAAATCACATTTAAACAAATAAATTTTCATGGCTTTGGTGTTTGTTTTAAGTACTCTGGCCGCTTCTGCTACAACACAACTTGATGCAAATAGCAGAGGATCTGTGAAGCCACAAACAACAAACTCTGCATTAATGTCTGCACCTTGCGGCTGCCTTCTGTTCAGGCAAAGCTAGATAGAAATGTAGTTTCTATCAGATAAAGAAGATGGTATTTGTGTTGTTACCATAGCAACTGATACAAATAGGTTAATCTGATCGCTTGCAGATAAAAGTGCAGACAGTTTTCCCTGGAGATCCGATTTAAGAAACAATGGGAACAATTGATCTGATTTTCCTCTCTGTGTCTCTGCAGTCTGAGAAACTTCTCATATCAGAACAAACATCAGGAGACAGGTTTGTCTTAATTTGAGGTCTTTGTTGTTGTTTTCAGACTCTCGCAGTAAATCCAGAAAACAGTCAAAGAAAAAGAAAAAGGAAAAGCACAACAAGGTAAAAGGACCATGTTTTATTTCTGTACTGCTGAAATCTTTTTGTCTCTTAGTTTGTTTATTTTTTTTACACGTTTTTTTTTGTTTTTTTACCAGAAAGGAAAGCGAGAAAAAAGGCATAAGCATAAAAAGGACAAGAAATCAAAAGGAAGAGAGAACTCTGGACCTGTTCAGCTCTCTAAGGTAACAAAATATTCACCAATATTTATTTTAATGTCCTGATGAAAACTCAGGGTTTTACTTTTTTTATGTTTCCTGTAAAATGTGTTTGTAATGCAGATATTTATTCTATAAACTGAGTAGTTTTTGATTCATAACCAACATTT
Organism: Garcialebias charrua; assembly: GCA_038048925.1. Taxonomy (NCBI): domain Eukaryota; kingdom Metazoa; phylum Chordata; class Actinopteri; order Cyprinodontiformes; family Rivulidae; genus Garcialebias; species Garcialebias charrua. The sequence continues at coordinate 39,142 of JBBPBX010007707.1, read as the reverse complement.
ATGTAATTTAATTAATTTATTTATTAATGTTAATTTTTTTTAACAAAGCAATTTTATATAAAATAAGAAATACAATCACAAATAAAGTGAAAGGCAGGAGAAAGAAGAAAAAAATCTTATATCTGCCCCTTTTTTTTTAACCAAAAAATTAATTCAAACAATAATCTTCAAATAACAAAAAATAAAATTAACAACTCCTTCTCGAGCAACAATTCATGCAAATACACATTATGCTATTTCATATTTTTTTAACCAACCAACTTTGATCATTCTCTTAAATATACTCATTGATCTGGCAAATTAAACTACCGGTAGTAATTTACGTACAAGATTTGTTCAGTTTAAGTTTCAACTTAATGCTTTTTAACTTTTTCTTTCAGTACTTGAAGGACAAAGAAAAAGGCAAGTACAGCATGATTTCAGGGAAGAAGATAAAGATGAAAGTAAAGAAGTCCAAAAAAGACAAGCAGGCGAGTTCATATTTTCTTTTTCACAGACGCAAACATGTCGTTTTATGCTGCGCTTCAAAAATTCTTCCTTTTGTTGACAGATGGATAAAAACCGAGCAGAACTGCTTGAATTCCTCAACTCTACCCTGTGATGCCCGTGGATGCCTCCTCCTGTCGGACATGTCAGCAGAACTCAGGAAGCAACCAGTTTTACTTTCTAGAAGAAGAAACGAATCAGTTTTCTAACAGGAAGTAGAAAAAGGAGTGACTTTTATCACCACAGAGGGGCAGCAGCGAGCTGGACTGAGCTGAGAAGACTTTCAGTCCATTAGCAGGCGATTATCTTCAGGTCAGTCTCACAGTCTTCATGTATGAAGTTTTCTTTGTGATCAGATTAGACATTAAATTTTGTGACTTACCTGCCTCTTACCTGTCAACTCTGCTTCTGGGTGAAACGTGTCGCACCTTTAAATAACTTATCCACCAGTTTAGACTCAAAATGAAATCACTTGCGTCCATAATGCAAATCAGCCACCATCCAGTCTGTCCTTCATGTCTTCAGTGCTAAGAGGTTCCTGTTGCTCTGAGATTCCTGTGGAAATGTTGATTCTTTATATAAAAAAAATAATTCGGACAACCAATATCCGAGGATATTTTTTCCTCTAAAAGAAAGAGCACTTCCCAAGATTACAGTATTCAACTAACTTTAACGCGAGATGGCTCATAAAGTTCTTAATACTTTTCAACCCACATTTTTAAAGTGTATGTTTGTGTCACTTTTATTTAAGAACACAGACGGTTGTGTTTTCTCTCTAACCTAGAGCTTTGTGAGCATTGGCGTTTTGAAATTATAGTTTATTCCAACTTTTATTCTGTTAGTTTGTGCATCAAGTTAACTGAAAACTGATCAGAGATCATTGAACTGACTGCAAACTCCCTGAAAACACGACAGTTTTAGTAAGCTTTAAACTCAGAAGGTTACCGTAATTCCCTGACAATAGAGCGCACCCGAATATAAGCCGCGCACGCTACAAAATAAACATTTGTACATAATATAAGCCACGCTTATGTATAAGCCACAGGTGTCCATGTTGTAACATGATATATTTACACAGAAATATTTATTTTTTACTTTGTTTCCTCCCTATTTTTATTCATGAATTTTTGACATGTTGTTTGACATATCAGGTTTAGCAGATATACCGTAAGTGGTATTTAAATTTTTTAAAAACCAGCCCAGTTCAAGTCATCAGTTTAAAACGTCAGCTTATAACCCTGTCCCAACAGAAATCAGACCCCAAAAAAAAAGACCATGATATTTAGTCTGGCGTAATTGTCTTCAAGGAATTAAAATAATTAATAAAAGGTTGCTATAGCTGAAAAAACTTGTCAGCATTTTTGCTGAGTCTAAACTTGAATTTTTTTTCTAGTTTTAAAGAAGACATGACATCTTTCAGCCAGAGTGGATGTGAAATTATAGTTTTATCATGAGAATTGACTGTTTTTAATAATTTGATAATAATTTGATAAACACAGTTTTTCTTTCTTCCTTGTATTCCTTTAAATATCAGCCATTTTTTTCTGCCTTAAAATAAAAAATTCTTTCAGTTTTGCTTCTATAAACCCAGCTGAGAAGCTTTAAATGGATAACTGTTAAACATTCGTTCATGTGACAAAAGAAAAGAGGCGGAGATTAAACTGTTGAAAATATTTTACTTTGAAATGTTTCACAAAAAAACATTTGACATTTATTGACCGTTTCTTCATATTTTTTGTTCTTTTGACATGTTTTTGAAAATATAAAAGCCTTCACTTTTCCAACAGTGGACAGGACTTTCTGCAGAGTTCTTGTGCGTTGCTTGAGACACGGAGCGTGACTCGCGCTTTGAATGACTTTAAAGTGAACTACAGTACCTGTTTTAGAAAAGTCTTCCTCATACACAATACTTCTACTAGAAAAAAAAATCACTATACAAGTATTTTACTCATTTATTTATATTTTGCTTTAATTTTTTAGGTAGTTTGACCTAACAAATAGTTTCTTCTGCAAGAAAAAAAGCTTTAAATCACATAAACAACTCCTAAAGGCCAAAGTATTCAGCCATCAAAGCATTTAGGCAAACATTTCTACTATGTAAGAACAAAGCAAACGATAATCTCAGGCAACTTGTAAAACTGTTTCAAGTGCTGAAAAACGTGTCAAGGTTCAGAAAATTACCCTGTCAGATAAAAGGGAAGGCGGATGTAATTTCTGAGCGGTACTGAAGTGAACATCTTTCCTTGGCCTGCTTCATAGTGGACATGCTGTCCTGTGTCTGAGTCCTGGAGGTTTATTGCTCCCACTGAAGTGTCCAGTTGCCCTATCTGTCCTCGAACGCCTCACATTAGACCACTTTGCCGCCACTGCTGCTGGGTCCTTTGTATCTGAAGTCGGGCATGCTCCACACCCTCTGCAGCCTGTCCTCCACCTCCATCCCTTTCTCCACGTCTTCTGACACGGTCTTCAGTTCGCTCATTCCCGTCCCGTTGGCCACGGCGGAGGTGAGGCCCACCGTGCTCCCAAACGGGTTGATCTTGATCCGGGACTTGAAGTTCATGCTCATGGCGCGCTTGTTGTTCCACTGACGGGTCAGCCGCTGCGCCTCATGCTCCTCCTTCAGGTGGTCCAGAGCGTCCAGGAGGACAGACCGGAAAAGGCCGGACACCTCGTTCACCTCTGGCTCATTGGACTGCAGAGCATCCCTAAACCTGTGCAAAGCAGTACGAAAAACAAAAACAGCTTTTGTTTTTGCTTCTTACCTTACTATGCCATACCATACCATACCAGCTTTATTTATAGAGCACTTTAAACACCCACAGGACCAAAGTGCTGTACACACAACAAAATAATCATACAGTCAGGTAATAAAAATGATTTAAATGATTTAAAGTCACATAATAAAAGTTGAACAATCATACAATTAGATAATACAAGCAATTAAAATGATTAAAAGTCAACATCTCAGATGGTGTCAAAGGCCAGGGAGAAGAGATGGTTTTAAGAAGAGATTTAAAAACAGACAGGGAAGAGGCCTGTCTGAGGTTCAAGGGAAGGTTGTTCCACAGTTCAGGAGCTGCCACAGCAAAAGCACAGTCTCCTCTGAGCTTGCGTTTTGTCTTTGGGACACTCAGGAGCAGCTGATCACATGACCTGAGGGATCGAGAGGGTGTGTATGGCTGCAGCAACTTGGACAGATAGGGCAGGGGCAAGACCATTTAGCGCTTTAAAAGCAAATAAAATAATTTTAAAATCAATCCTGGAATGTACAGGCAGCCAGTGCAGGGAGGCTAAAACAGGATAAATGTGGTCAAACTTCCGTGTGCCAGTTATTCATTCATTCATTCAACCTTTATTTATACAGGCTAGCCTCGTTGAGTCACGGGGACTCATTTACAAGAGGGACCTGTCTCACTCACACCAAACAACCATCCACTCTCACACTCACACCTAGGGTCAATTTAGAGTCACCAATCAGCCTAACAAGCATGTTTTTTGGTCTGTGGGAGGAAACCGGAGTACCCGGAGGAAACCCACGCATGCACGGGGAGAACATGCAAACTCCACCCAGAAAGGCCCCGGACCGGGATTTGAACCGGCAACCTTCTCGCTGAGAGGCAACAGCTCTACCAGTTGTGCCACCGTGCTGCCGAAAAGTCGTGCAGCAGCGTTCTGTACCCTCTGAAGCTGAGAGATGCATGAATCACTGATTCCTATATAGAGTGCATTACAGTAGTCCAGTCGTGTGGTCACAAAGGCGTGAACTACTGTTTCAAAATGCTGCTTAGAAAGAAGTGGCTTCACCTTAGCCAGCTGCCTCAGATGGAAAAAACTAGTTTTAACAACTGCTCTGATGTGGTTTTCTAATTTTAGTCCAGCATCGACTTTGACCCCCAAGTTTGTAACAATAGGTCTGATATACTGGGCCAAGAAACCAACATCTGCATTGGGAGTCTCAGTGGAGCTTCCAAAGACCATCACCTCAGTCTTTCCCTCATTAAACTTTAAGAAGTTCACAGCCATCCAGGCTTTGATGCCCTCCAGACATGAAAACAGAGGGGCCAGAGAGTTGGAGTCCTTTTTCTGTAGCGGGACATAAATCTGCGTATCATCCGCATAACGATGAAAGGAGATCCCATATTTTCTAAGAATAGAGCCAAGAGGGAGCAGGTACAGCGTGAAGAGGAGAGGGCCTAAGACTGAGCCCTGAGGAACCCCACACAAGAGAGGAGCAGAGGAGGACATGTGGTCACCAAGGCGGACACAGAAATTACGCTCCGCTAAGTAGGACCTAAACCAGTCCAGTGCTGCACCGCTGACACCCCCCCATTGCTTCAAACGACAAAGTAAGATGTCATGGTCCACGGTGTCAAAAGCAGATGATAAATCTAAAAGCAGGAGGACAACACTGTCACCAGAGTCCGTTACTAAAAATACGTCATTAAAAACCTTTAAAAGAGCAGATTCTGTACTGTGCAGAGCTTTAAAACCAGACTGCAAAACCTCGAGAATGTTCTGTTCATTCAAATATGCTGATAGCTGGTTGTACACAACCTTCTTTAAAACCAGGCTGTAAAACCTCGAGAACGTTCTGTTTGTTCAAATATGCTGATGGTTGTACACAACCTTCTCGAGAATTTTTGAAAGAAATGGCAGTTTGGAGATCGACCTGTAGTTAGCAAGAACAGAGGGGTCAAGAGTGGGTTTCTTAACGAGAGGCTGGACAGCTGCATGTTTAAAATGTTCAGGGACCACACCAGAGGACAGAACCTACCATGAAAGGTGGGGAATCATGTGATCACCCGCGTGTTTATGGGTGTAATTCATGAACCGCGGGATACATTTTAATACATTTCCCAGAAAGTAATCACTGGATGTGCATCTTCATCTGATCAACTTCAGGAGTCAGCGTTAATCAAGATGGCTGCCACAGCCACATGGCCTTAGCAAGCACAAAAATGGTTCAGCTATAATTTTGACAACTACTGAGCTAAACTTTGGCGTGGGGTTAGTTGAGTCATCGCAACACAACTGGAGCGTCAACAAATCACCTAAGATTTTTAAACTTTGGTGATGTGCATTCTTTCACTGAAACACTAAAAAGGCCCAACATCAGTAGAGCCAGAACCGGTTTAGACTTGATGTGATTTAATGTTAAAAGTTTTTTTTACTTCATTAATGTGAGCAACAACCAGTCACCGTCAGTTTAAACCAAGGGTTCCCAACTCTGGTCCTTGAGGAACACCATCTTGCAAAGTTGTTTCTCTGCTCAGACACACCTGACTGTAATGGGTAATTAACAGGCTTCTGCAGATCACGAAGTAATTAAATCACTGAATCCGGTGTGTTGGAGCAGGGAAACAACAAACATGCAGGGTGTTCCTCAAGGACCAGGGTTGGGAACCACTGGTTTAGACACACAGGAAGTTGTCGAGTCATCCGTTGTTCTCTTACATTTTGCTTCAAAGATATTGAGTCACACTTTCTTTTGTTAAATATTCATTCAGGTTCATTTAGACTTTGGCTGATTTTAAAATGTTTCTATGAATCAAGTGTAAAAATGATTCTCAGCTCAAGTTATGAATCAGTGGTGTGTCGCCACATAGACAGCCCTGTTTATAAACCATTTCAAATAGGGTATTTATGGATTTTGTTATCAAGGCATAATTCTTTCCAACTTCTTTAGCTGAATATATGAGAAAAAAAATTGTGGGTGTCAATCTCAGTTACAAAAGAAGCCCAACATTTAAAAAAAAATTCTAAGCCACGGCCCATTTTCTGCTGATACCCGTCATCTTTTCTTGGTTGCAGCAACAAGAGTTTAATCTGCCTCATTTTACGTTCTCTGTTGCTCTTTCCCCACCAGAAATAAAAGATTACTGAATATTTCAACCTTTGGACCTTATTTTTTTTTTTTTGGGCTTCAAAATTAGCCATCTGTCATGAGAAGTATGCACTACCTGTAAATGAAGTATCAGGCTTTTTTCAAGCAAAATTAGAAAAGAAAATATTTTACATTTAAAATATTATCTTGGCGGAACCACGTCAGATGTTAACATGGGCCAGATTTGGCCCGCAGGCCTTGAGTTTGACACGTGGATTTGCTGAAGGGTGACTTGTTTCTTAAAATCATGACTTGAATAATGTTAATTTGCTGTAGTTTTATTGTTGTCCCCAATTTTCTCTCCCTTTTTATTACATACATTTAGGCTGTCACTGTCAGGTGCAAGGACAGGATTAGACAAAACTACAATCAAAAACAGTGACTTTCAGCCTCGTCGGTGCAATATTTATCAAATCTTACCACGTGTTCCCACGCAGGTGGGTTATAAAGGTTATCCTTGAAGTCGAGTTTGAGCCTTTGAATGGCAAACAAACTCATAAAAATGTTAGTGTAATAAAAACAACTGGATAACAGTCATTAGATCTCTGCCTGCATTAACACGCTCCCGCCCCACATGGCTTTGCCTCAACACGCCTTCTGGGACACGTTATCCAACGAGTGTTCCTGCTCCGTGATGTTTGGCCTTGTGTTCGCACCAGCTAGAACAAATCTTGTTCAGTCAGAGAAGCCAAAGACGCCTAATTTCCAAATTGTCGCGATTCATTTGTTATGCTAATACCACTTTATTCATAAAGCACTTAAAACAGCAACAATAGTTATGGATAAATATGTGGACAAGTAAAATGTTAGAGCTATTGGACATTTCATAAGATTCTGCTACTGTTTTGTTTTTAAATTTACTTTTTCCAACTAGCTTCAGTGTTTATTTATTTATTTTTTGTTAAGCTAAGCGCAGAACCTGAAAAATTCACAATTACCTTTTTTATTGACTAAAAAAAAAGCTCCTAATTGTCTTGAATAATTGCCATTATGTTGTGATTTTCTTGGTTATGTTTACTGTTTAACGCAATCCCAAAAATTAGACTGACTCAAAAAATAAACTTGATTTTTAAGGAGCATTAATTTAATTTGTTGGGGCTTCTGTTTTGATAAATAAAAATAAAATAAAAACTTAAACTTGGCTGTAAAATAAGCAAATGTTTGATGTGATTAATTCAAAGATCTGCTTCCATTTAATCCGTCAGATCAGAGGTAATCCGACCTCGTTTAGACGTCTCAGGATGTGAAAATGATTTTGTTTCTGTGTTTTTAATCCAACTAACATTTGCAGTAAAGAGAAAAGTAAAAACTGCTGCTCTGGAACAGAACGATACTCTGTGGCTGATAGGTGGGGAGCTTTTGTCCTTAATTAAATAATAAACTAAATTAATTGTAAGATTAGACATTCACTATAAAAATGCTCAAATGTCACAAGTGGGAGGAAAAGTTTTAAATATTTCAAGTTTGTTGGAGTTAATATACAGTAATCAGAAAATATGTATTTTTATATCCCTGCTGACGGGAGAGAGCTGTACACATGAATGAGACAAACTGTAAAATTGTATATGGGTTACACGTCTGTTGTATTTTTCAACATCTGCAGCACGTCTTGGTCCATAATGACTTTTAGAAGCTCTTCAGTACTTTTTTTTTAACACAAACTAACTAACAGATCAACAACGATGGGACAAGTGTCTGGATTAAACACTAAAAGAAAATACAAACTATGGTTTTTGCATTTATTTCGTTGGTTTTGATCGTCTAGTGTGCTTGTATTATCATCGGTCATGTGATTTTTAAATGTTCGGATACTTTTAGTATGAGAAAGTCCATAAATTGAATTTTTTTCAACTTAACCTCCATAATGTGAATGTTCACTAGTCAAAGAATTACAGTGATAAACTCCTGATTGATGCTGAAAGGGACTGAAATTGCCTTAACATAACTGTTAAATTCATAATAAAAAGACAGAATAGGTCGTTCTTTTCACAATGCCATTTTAATTTGCTGTACTGAAATAGTCTAACTCACAGACTTGGTGGCCGTCTGCCAGGGGGCACGTAGGACTGGGGTTGATTAGACTTGTGAGTCCTGATTCAGTGTGAAGGTTTGGACCATCAACCTGGGTCGATCAGGAACTGAACTCGATGTTTATGAAGCTATAATTGTTCTGCAGAAGGTTTATTATTGCACATGACATTTGGTGTTGTGCATTCAACATTGTATTTCTGACTAATTGGACCCCCTGAAACTTATCATGCTTAGGGGCCCCCAGATGAGATGGGTCATCTGACCGAAGGCTGTTTTTTGCGAGATGCGTTGGCGCTTGCGGTGTGTGTTGGGAGATGAACTGAAACAAAGCAAGACGCCTGTCGGTGTTGATTTCTGAGCCTTACTTGAGTATGACCAGCCCGCAGCAGGACGGGGGCACCTTGGCGCACAGATCCTCCAGCGCCAGCCTCTCCCCGGTGCTGATGTTGAAGGAGGAGCGCGGCGTGCTGGCCAGCCAGCTGTAGTCCACGCCGGTCTTCAGGCGCCGGTATTCGCTCTCCCTCTCCCGCTGCTGCCTCTCCGTCTCCTTCAGCTGCCAGCTGAACTCCAGCATCAGGGTGTCGGTGACCACGTCGGCCGGGTCCTTGCGGGGGCTACGGCAATACGGCTCGTTCCAGCTGAACCAGGAGGCCATGGCCTTATTTATCCTCCTTTACACTTTCCTGAAAATAAAATGAATGTGAACATAATGAAACATTTGATTAAAATAATATTTCCAAAGGGATTTAGAGATTTGCAGTCAAATACTTGAACTCGCTTTTCTTTGCTGATATCACAGCCTAGTGGAGGATGTATTTCTAACATCTACATACTGTATAAAAATATATACGCCAATGATTTATTCATCCTTTAAAAACACATCCTCTGAAGCGTTCTGCAGGAACACTCGGTCCCTCTCATGTTCCTGCAGCTCTTTGTTCCACAGGTGCCTCACCACAGCCACAATAAAACCTTTGAGCAGAGAAGCTTTGCTTGGCAGAGCTTTTTGTACTAAAATAAATAAAAGTGGAGTGACCGCAGCTGATTGATGTATATTATTATATATGTTGTATATTATTGTACAGTATACATGTATATACTGTATTATGATTACAGTGACGAGGTTTGTTCAGGGTGTTACAACCGCTGCAACACTCGGTGATGAGTTAAGATTATTTCTGTGAAAATAAACTTTATTAGGAAAATTTAATTTTCTCTGAAAATGGATAGAGGCTGAAGAACTGCTGAAATTTGACAAAGAAGCTGAAACGGCATTGTTGAAGCTAAAAGGAATACCAAAAGCTAAAAGAAACAGGACACTCGCTAAAGGCTAAATGAAGCAAAATGCTATAAACAAAAACAAAAAGAGCAAAGCACTTGCTAAAAATAGCAGAAGAATTTTTAAAGCTAAAAGTTGTTAAAGAAGCAATAGACTACCGGTAGCTAAAATTAGCAAAACAGTAGGAGCGAAATGTCAAAAAGCTTTAAAAAAAACAAAACTAGCAAAAATACTCTAAAGTAGCAAGGTAAAAGTAACAAAGCAAAGTAACAATTCTACAAGAGTCAAAATAAGGACAAATTATTTTGAGATTTCCGATTCCTCCTAAACTTAAAGAACTACATTTTAAATTTATAAATAACATATATCCTTCAAACCAATTCTTAAAAGAGAGATTTAATTTTAATGTAGAAAATTGTGGTTTTTGTAAGACTCAATTGGAAACAACTAAACATTTGTTTTATGAATGTGAAGAAGTATTGAACTTGTGGAAACAACTTCACAACTTTCTGTCTGCTAAGGGAATAAACTTGGATTTTGTTTCCTTAGAAAATATTCAATTTGGTTTATTCATTAAAGATAAGAACTTAGAATTTATTGTAAATGTTCTGATTATTGTAACAAAATACTATATCCATAAATGTCGATACGCAAAATGCTCCCTTTCTATCAGTGCTCTAAAAAATGATATTTCTTTTTTCAAAAGTTGTCTAAAAAAGATGCAGAATGAAAATGCAGTAAAATTATATGAGTTAATGGAAGTTTTTTAGTTTCTAGCCCCCTGATTTGTATGTTTTTTTTTTTTGATTTATTGTTATTTTTTCTATTTTTCATCTTTTAATTCCCTTTTTTTTTTTTTTCTTTTTTTATTCTGTGAAGGACTTATTTTAAGTATTATTGAGACTTTTCTTGAACCTTTGCAATCTGAATGTATTATAGTCTTTAGGAGATGTGATTCTTGTATGAGATATTGACGGTGTTTTTGACATGTTATTGTGAGTTTTGTCATTGTCATTGTTACTTTTGTTTATCACTAAGTAGCAAGGGGCTAGCTTAAAGCTAAAGTAGAAAAGGATAACTTGAATAATGGAGCTGAAATGGCAGCTAAATGATATGTTTAGCTAAAGATACTGAATAATCCAGGTAGAAAAATATAAAATAGTCTGGTCCTCTGGACATTCATGAATGTCCAGAGGACCAGACTTAACTTTTTTTAGATTTAGCTAAAGACTTAAAAAAAACAGTACCTGAAAGCTAAAAGCCGCAAAAGGCTAAAAACAAGTTAGAAGCAGAAAAGGGCAGGCTAAAAGTAGAAAACTAGCTAAAAGTGGTTGAATGTTACCTAAAACCTGAAAACAGCAGAAAGAGGCTTAGAAGCTTAAATTTGAAGAGCAGTAGCTAAAAGTAGCAGAACAGCAGCTGAAAACTAAAAGTAGCAAAGGGCTGCCTACAAGTTTGATGAAGCAATAGGCTGACTGGAAGTATAAGTAGAAGAAAGCTAGCTAAAAGATAAGAATAGCAGAAAATTAATAAAACTAAAAGTAGTAGAACAGTACATGTATAAACTAAGTGTAACAAAAGGTTAGCTTCAAGTTTGAAGTAGCAAAATGCTGTCTAAAAGGAGCAGAAAGCCAGCTGAATTAATAACAGAAGAAAAGCTAAACGTAGCTCCAAGCTAAATATTTTTTTCTTCTTCTTTCGGCTGCTGGGATGCCACAGTGGACTCACACGAAGACTTGCAGATGGTGGGGGTTAAGGGTCCAGAGTGGGGCAAATGAGAGTGGAGGCAGGTGTGGGTGCTTCACCTTTCCCACCCACATTTTGATGTTATCGGTCCAAGGTGTTGAACCGGCGACCTTCCAATCACAGGCTCACCTTCTCTAAACTCTGCGCCACCACTCCCCCATAAAGCTAAAAGTATTGTAAAAGACTGAATTAGAGCAGGTGTGCTAAAGCGTTTTTCAAAGAGAGCAATGCATTTTTATGGGGAAAATGTAAAAAAATGTTAAATATTTTGAAAAGTATAGGAGTTACATAAACCAAAAGTCAAAGTATTAATTTTCTGAATGAGCTGAACATTTTGATGTATGGACAGGTAACAGAAATAACGTTGAGGTTGTTAGGTTGCACAAAAAGTACAGAAAAACAGTGTGATGCTGAATCAGTCCTGGTATGGGCTAATGTAAAAGATCTACACCTTTGTGTGGGTTTAATAATACAGTAATACTGTGTTTAATATCAGTACTTCCTAAAGGTGTTTTAAAATGAATCTTTCAGCATGTACTTGTACACACGATCAGTATTTTCTCGTCTTTAATGTCCGCAGTAAGCTTCGGTCGTTTAAATTCTTCCTAACTGTCTTCTCTGTAATGCGGACATTAATCTGTTTACGTGCCGAAGCTGCTGTTCATGCTTCGCCCTTCTGGACCGGTGTGTGGGGCTGATTTGGGGTCAGATTAACCACAAAGTGAGATTAGGGCCACACCTGCTCCTACACCTGGACCCAGCAGGTTAAACGGTGAGGCGGCTGACCCGTCAACACCGGATCCAAACAGACGCGCACCAGCATCTGCTCGGAGTTCTTTAACCGTTTCGTTGTTTTACTTCACGGAAAAGGCCGAAAAGTTCACTTTGTCCTGTTCTGCCTCACATCTGTTGAACTTTGTTCATTCGAGTGAGCTGAAAAGCATTAAAAAATAAATAAAAAATACTGATGGGAGCAATGGAAAACAGAACAGGAGAAAAATAAGAAGTTTGTTGTTTTATAAAATCACTCTTTTAGGAAATTCAACCTAATTATTCAGAATAATGCGTTCTCAGACTGAGTCAATTTGATTTTTGTCTTTTTACAATAATAAAGTCTGACTGCAGACAGTAACTCTCATCAGAAGTTGGTTCATTAGTTTTTATTTATTTATTTAGTAACCAAATTTAAATAAAGTCAAACCAAAACTTCATTTATATATTTGTAACCAAACGTCCAAATTTGTCTAAAATCAAATTTGGTAATCTGTTTAGAAAACAAAATATTATTTTCCTTTTCATGTGTGTGTGTGTGTTGGGAGGGGTTGGACTCATTTAAATGCTTTCAGAGTTTATTTTGATAATTGGTTCCCAGGGTAATAAATTGTCTTTATTTTTTCTACAGAGGTTTTTAAAAAATCTGCAGCTTACAATTATAAAACCGTTATTAGAGAAACGTTTATGAAGCCAGCTTTGACTTCAATCAGATACAAAATTATTATTTTTCTTACCTTGTTTAGTGTCGATCTTCGTCTTGTACTCAGAAAACAAAAAAAATTATTAAAAATAATCAGAGCCGAAGAAAACGATTCAAGTCCTCAGACATCAGAGAGCCTGTTGTATCCTGAGTGTTCAGATGAAGAGCAGAGACGGAGGAGAACTGGTCCTTCCTCTCCTCTCTGAGTGTTCCTCCTCCTCCCAGGAGGCTTGCCTCTACTTGTTGCAGGAGGTTCAGGGCACCATCTCCAAGGGGACCCATTGGATCACGTCCCCTGATGAAGCGCTTATGTAGCTTTTTGCGATTTGCCGTTGCCATAGCGATGCTCCTAAGCCTATTTGTCAGCTTTGAGCAGCTGAAAGGGGAGCAGGAGAGCGATGGAGATGCAGATAGGGAGAACGGAGCGGGTCGAGCTGCGAGGCGGACAGAGGGGAATGAGGCGTGAGGTCACCCTACCCACAGATTTACAGGATACGTGTTACCTAATAGTTTTTATTTTTATTTTTTTCTTGTGTGTGATGCAGGTAATCGAATCCGGAGTCATTGTGTGGGTGGATATAAAGGCTTGTTGGTTTCTTCAGCGTGTAGGTGGGAGGAACTAACCTTGGTTTTCTTTCTGCACAAATTCACAATAACCTGAAATCCTCCTCACATACAGCCTCCTCTTTCTCCATCCTGCACTGTGAATAAGATACCAGGCGAACTGTCACAGCCACAGCAGTGAAGCAGAAAACAATTCAATTCAGTTTATGTAATGCCAAGTCACAACAGAAGTCATCTCAGGGCACTGAACAGAAACAT
>JBBPBX010007707.1:0-23988 GCA_038048925.1 Garcialebias charrua | reverse complement strand
AGTTTTCAACAAGAAATCCAACATGACCTTTTTGGCCAAGATGGCGGCGCGTGCAAACGTTGCGGCTTCTCTCTCTCCCAGCAACACGGTGCTTTCGTCTGTTTTGTCCTGCACGCCGCAACTTGCCGGCACGTCTTTGTCTTGTCTACGTGTTCAAGAACGCAAGTATAGCCGTGAATTCCTGCTTGATGTCGGAAAAACCGCTCATTTGGGAATAAACAGCGAACTCCAGGAGAAGCTACATGAGCTCGAGGAGGAGTTACGTGAGCTTCGTGACTGCGAGCTGCTCTGGAAGCCAGCCCCGAGTTTCCCTTCATCGCACCCGCCGTGGAAGTACCACAAGCGGCGTGACGCTTCACCGCGCCCGCCATGGAAACGCCACAAGCGGCGTGACAGGAAACAGAAGCGGGGTAAGCGCGGAGGTATCAGAGCTAGGCTAGCAGCTAGCCCACACAGGCCGGCTATTCCATCCATGGTTCTGGCTAACGTGCGCTCCTTGGACAACAAATTGGATTATATACGCCTGCTACGAACGACACAAAAGACTGTGAGAGACTGCTGTGTGTTTGTATTCACGGAAACGTGGCTTAACAACAACGTTCTGGACCATGCTATTCAGCTGGAGCAGCTAACATGCTACAGAGCGGACCGAGCTTTCATCAAGGGAGGTAAGACTCGCGGAGGCGGGCTCTGTGTTTACATCAACAACGCATGGTGTCGTGATGCTGCTGTGGTCTACAAACACTGCTCACCTTTTGTGGAGTTCATGACTATTAAATGTAGACCGTTCTTTTTACCGAGGGAGTTTACAGCTGTTTTGATTGTTGCTGTATATATCCCTCCAAGCTCCAACAGCAAAGATAGAGGTGAGGCACTAAATGAACTATATGTGCACATCAGTGAGCAACAAACAGCCCACCCTGATGCTTTTCTCATCACGGCTGGTGATTTCAACCATGCAGATTTAAAGAGTGTATTACCAAAAACATACAGAAACATAAACTTTGCAACAAGAGGAAACCACACCCTGGACCAGGTTTACACCACCATGAAAAATTCCTACAGAGCCGTCCCCCTCCCCCACATTGGTGCTTCGGACCATATCTGTGTCATGCTAAAGCCAGCATACAGGCCGCTGGTGAAAGTCACAAAACCAGTCCGCAAGCAGATACGAGTGTGGCCAGAGGGGTCTTCAGAGGCACTCCAGGACTGTTTTGACACCACAGATTGGGGTATGTTCAAAGAAGCTGCTACCACAAACAACACCACATGTCTCCAGGAGTACTCAGACACTGTATGTTCATACATCACCAAGTGCATTGATGATGTAACCAACCTTAAAACCATCACTGTTCGGGCTAACCAGAAGCCATGGCTGACAGCTGAGGTTCACAGACTCATGAAAGCCAGGAATGCTGCCTTCAAAGCGGGAGATCAGGTGGGCCTGAGGGCAGCCAGAAACAACCTGGACCGGGGCATCAGAAAGGCAAAGAGGCAGTATTCTGGGAAAATAGCTCACCGTTTCAAGGACAGCAGGGATACACGCAGTCTGTGGCAGGGAATACAGACCATCACAAACTACAAACCACCCCCCCAGACCTGTGACAGCTCAGCCTCTGCGCTGAATGAACTGAATGAGTTCTTTGCTCGGTTCGAGGCAAGTAACAGCACACCAGCACATAAACTCCCCCCCTCTCCTGATGGCCAGGTGCTGACGCTGTCCTCAGACAGCGTAAGGCGATCATTCATCAAGATTAACGCCCGGAAGGCCTCTGGTCCTGACAACATACCTGGTCGTGTGCTGAAGGACTGTGCAGGGGAACTCGCAGCGGTCTTCACGGACATCTTTAACATCTCACTGAGCCAGGCCATCGTCCCCACCTGTTTCAAAGCCACCACCATCATCCCTGTCCCGAAGAAGGCAACGCCCGCATGCCTCAATGACTATCGCCCAGTAGCACTCACCCCCATCCTGATGAAGTGCTTTGAACGGCTAGTCATGAAAAGCATCACATCTGTCCTCCCTGACTCCCTGGATCCCTTCCAATTTGCATACCGACCTAATCGCTCAACCGACGATGCCATCTCCTCTGCCCTCCACACAGCTCTCACACATCTGGACACGAAGGACTCTTATGTTAGAATGCTGTTCATCGACTTCAGCTCGGCATTCAACACCATCATCCCCCAACAGCTCATCCTTAAACTGGACAGTCTGGGGCTGAACACCTCAATGTGTAACTGGCTGCTAGACTTCCTGACCGGGAGACCACAGACAGTACGAGTCGGGAGTAACACATCTAGCACCATCACATTGAACACAGGGGCCCCACAAGGATGTGTGCTGAGCCCCCTTCTATTCACCCTGCTAACACACGACTGCACACCATCATACAGCTCCAACCACTTCATCAAGTTTGCGGACGACACAACAGTGGTGGGTCTCATCAGCAACAACGATGAGACGGACTACAGGAACGAGGTGAGCCGCCTGGCCTTGTGGTGCGGACACAACAATCTCACTCTCAACGTGGAGAAGACAAAGGAGATTGTTGTGGACTTCAGGAAGAGGGATGCCCAACATGCCCCTCTGACCATCAACAGCACCGCAGTGGAGAGAGTAGACAGCACCAAGTTCCTGGGAGTGCACGTCTCAAAGGACCTGTCCTGGAGCAGGAACACTGCAGCACTGGCAAAGAAGGCTCACCAGCGTCTCTACTTTCTCCGCAAGCTGAAAAGGGCTGGAGCTTCAACCCCCATCATGAGCACCTTCTACAGAGGTGCCATAGAAAGTGTCCTGACCAGCTGCATCACTGTGTGGTTTGGTGCATGTACTGCATCCTGCCGCAAGAGCCTCCAGCGCATTGTGAGAGCAGCTGAGAAGATAGTCGGCACCTCCTTCCCCTCACTGCAGGACTTACACAGCAAACGCCTCACTCGGAAAGCCCACTGCATGGCAGGTGATCCCACACACCCACTACACAGCTGCTTCAGACTGCTGCCATCAGGGAGGAGACTGAGGAGTCTCCAGGCTCGAACCAGCAGACTGAGAGACAGCTCTGTTCATCAGGCAGTCAGGATGCTAAACACTCTGCCTGCTCTGCCCCCCCTCCCATTTGAACTGCCTTAACACTAAAACTTTCTCACACATTACCACACAACACAAAGATTTTAACACTGGACTCTGTGTCATCAAACGGGTTATTCACTAAACTCTCGGTCATGTGCTCATACAGTTTGCACTACTTCTCATACTTGCACTAATGTTTGTATTACATCACTGCCTATAATCATAATACTGTTTACATTCTCTGTTTACATTTATTAATACTGTTTACTTTTATTACTACTGCTTACATGTAATTACTACTGTTTACATTTACACTACTCTAATATCTACACCACTGCTGATACATATACAGTGTGCTCTGAACGGTCTTATTTAGGGATGCCCAATGTGCCTTACTGCATATGCCACTTTTTGCCTCTATAACAACATCAACTACTACCTCATACATATACTGTGTACATTAACTCATACGCTGCTTTGCCACTTTGCAAATGTCAATGCTAGAAACCTTTAGTTTATTTTAGTTATACTTTTTATACTCTTTTTTTATACTAGTATGCAAAAACTCAGGACAGTATTATGTTCATTAAATGTTTAATGTTTTAGTTTTAGAGTTGGTGTAAATTTTCATACTCTTATACCACTATGCAAAAAACTCAGGACAGTGTTAGTTTTACTATTTTATGCTTATGTCTATTATTATATGTTTCAGTGTTTCAATGTTTAGATGTTTACTGTTGCACCGAGGGACTGAGAGAAACGCAATTTCGGTCCTGTGTATGTCCTGTACAGTACATATTGCAGATCTGACAATAAAGTTGACTTTGACTTTGACTTTGATGACATTCTCTTCTTTGTTCTTTGAGGACTTACAGGACTCAGTTAGAAACAGTTTTCTTACTTTGTGTCTGAGGGTCCAGGTTCAGGACTGAAGCCTGGAGGTCCACGTTTGGACAGGTCACTCTTCATGGACAGACAGGTGGATCCTGGAGACTTTTCCTTCAGCCGACCTTCCATCTTTTGGTCTTCAGGTGGTCTGAGAGAGAAACCAGTAGAACAAACAAACGAACACGTTCACACACGTGCAACTACATGATAGTCTTTGTTCATGTTCAATTTTTAGGTCGGTTTTTAAAATATTTTATGAACTACTGAACAAATCAGTCTCAGAAACTTTTTGTAGATACACCTGCAACCAACTCATTTATGGAGTCAACCTGATTCAAGATGGCCACCACAGCTAATAGATCCTGGTGAGTTTTCCAGATGTTGAGCTGAGGTTTGTTGTGGTTGTAGCAGAGTCTTCCTCGACACACACTACAGGTACGAGCTTTGACACAACACACACACTTTTTATTTGCATGCAGCTTAGAGAACAAACTGTTTATATGTACCCTGATGCATGCTCAATAATCCAGGTAGAAAAATCCAAAAAAGCTAAGTCTGGTCCTCTGGACATTCAAAAAACAAAACAAAACAAAGCAAAAAAACTGTAGAAACGTTTCGTCTTTCGTCCGAAAGACTTCCTCAGTCTGAGAAGCTGTGTTCAGCTCAGTCTTATAAATAGCACCCTCCCACAGTGGATCAACCAGTTGGCTGATGACAGCCGAAACCAGCTGCTCACATGATCAAGGAGGACCATCAGCCTGACGATGGATCGTTAACACCCTGATGGTTGTTTGCTATTCACAGAGGGCTGATGAAATTGTATAAAGTTTGTCACTTATCATGCATGACGCGGCAGACGATGGGCGTGCGGCGCTTGGAATCCTGCGTGAACATTACGCCGGCAAAGGGAAACCCAGAGTGATCAACCTGTATACTGAGCTGACTTCACTGCAGAAATCACCCAGTGAGTCGGTAACGGAGTACATCATCAGAGCTGAGACCACAATCACTGCTTTAAGAAGTGCAGGTGAGGATTTGAGTGACAGACTTCTGATAGCCATGGCCCTGAAGGGTCTTCCAGAGACATTTAAACCATTTTCTATTTATATCACTCAAACCAAAGATGGTGATAAAATGACTTTTGCAGAGTTTAAAGGACATGTCCCACCATGTTTTCAAATTGCATCGCCATTAATATTTAGTAGTTAATTAAATAATGAAACAGGAGCGTTTATTTATATTGTAGAGAAATAACGCTAAATGTGTTATTTCATGTTTTTTAGCAGTTTTTAGCAGCAGCTCCGGGAAAATCCGCCCCTCTCCATATATGGGCATTGACGTCACTGAAGTTTCCGCCTTGAATGCATGCAGAGTTATAACAAGCATGCATCAACGTAGCTTCATTATTGCAGCGGGCGTGTTATATCTTATTAAAAAGTTCTAAAAAATAAATAAACACATGGAGCACTGGTCCTGAACCCACAACTGCACTAGGAAATATTTAGAGGTCGGGCATCCACGTAGGACACTATTTAATTCGCTCGCTCGCGACAAATTCATTAATTTCCTCATGAAGCCGGCTCGGCTTTTTATTCTCTCCCCGTGACTTGTCAATCAATTCAGTGACAGGTCGGGAGTACAGAATTAAAAGGCAGCCGCAGCGGAGCTCTGAGCATGCGCGCTCAGAGCTCCGCTGACCCCGCAAGGCTGGGATACGGAGCCTGAGCCCCGAGTCAGCAGCACGAAGGAACTTCAAAGGTGACCAGTGTAACGCGGAGCCGGGGAGAAGACGCGCGGCTGGCTCCTCTGAGGCTCATGGGCAGAGGAGCGAGTGAGAGCAGCAACAGCTTTAACCGCAGTGGTGTTATTTCTTACCGCGACGTATTTATTGTGGGTCAGACGTGTACAAGTTGTCGTGTCATTTTTAATATTTCCTCAGTAAAATGATGTCTCCCTCCAGCGCGTCTGTCCCACAATAAATAGAGGACAGCTGATGTGCCCCTGCAGCGCGCGCTGGAGGGGTGTGTGCGCCTCCTCCGCACATAGAGAGAGAAAAAAAGTGAAACATTTTTAATATTCCCTTGTTAATAAATCTAACTTTTGATTAATCCTGTGGTCGCACACGGATGTCTATCATATTCTGAGCGCGGATCCGAGGCTCTCTCTCTTAAACCTCCATCGCGAACTCACTCCTGCCTTCTGAGAGGAGCCTGTATTGAGGTCACTCCGGACTTCAGCAATCTTCGGACGGGTTTCCGGAGTTTTCCGGTACTACGTTTTTTTTTATATATTTTTTTTTTATACTCGCCTGGCCCAAATGCAAAAATGAAAATAGACATCATATTCTACAACAGTAATTGTCCAATATGATGAATTGTTACTGTCACGGTAGGTGTTGTCCTTTAAGACAAAACTCAGAAGTTTTGAAGACATTGAAAATATGCGTGCGAGTGTATCTGAGGACAATGTGATGAAAGCTAAAGTGCATTCTGGCAGAAAATTCACACCTAGAAGCGCAAATGATTTTGAGGCTGGAAGTTCTGAGATCGTGTGCTTTAAATGTGGGATGAAAGGCCACATGAGCAAAACCTGCCAGCGGAAGCAGTGGTACGGTCACTGTAAGAACAACACTCACAGCAATGAAACCTGCAGGTGGAGAAAGCACCGGGACAACGCACGCAAAGTGGCCGAAGAGACGGATGGCGACAGAGAATATGCTTTCCGGGTGAGCGACGTGGACACGCAAATGAATGACATTAAGAGGAGAGGTCTGATGGTGGACGCAGGTGCAACTTCACACATCATCACAGACATCAGGAAGTTCAGAAGGTTTGATGAGTTTCCAGGCCGAGAAACACTGTGTGGAATTGGCGGATGGATCAAGGTGCCGTGGGGTTGCTAAGCAACAAGGAGACGCAGAACTGTATATGATCAACAGCAGAGGACAAAGTCTTAAAACAGTGCTGAGGAATGCACTGTACATCCCTTCATACCCACAAGACATCTTCTCAGTGAAAGCTGCGACCTCCAGTGGAGCAACTGTGATCTTCAAGGAGGGAAAGAACGTTCTTCTCAAAGACGGTACAAAATTCCCCATTCACGTATGTAACCAACTCTATTACTTACAAACGATGGACAATGAACGTGGTGATCAGTGTAATAAATGTTATGACTTACAAAGTTGGCATGAGATTCTTGGACATTGCAATTACAAAGATGTGTTAAAACTAGAAAATGTTGTTCGTGGCATGGAAATTAAAGATAAAAGGTGAACCTATGCCATATTGTGAAGTCTGTACAAAGGGAAAATGTGTTCACACTAGAAACAGGGAGCCAGATGCAAGAGCTAGAGCACCATTAGCAATGATTCACACAGATTTAGCAGGACCTATTGACTCAATGTCTAAAGGTGGTCACAAATATGCAATATCTTTTACAGATGCCTATTCTAGTGCAGTTTTTGTATATTTTTTTTTAAAAACAAGAGCGACACAGTACAAGCTACTCAAAAGTTTATTGCTGACATGGCTCCACATGGAAAGATTAAATGTATGAGGTCAGACAATGGCACTGAATTTACAGGGAGAGAGTACAAGTCATTATTGAGCAGGAATGGTATCAGACACGAGACCTCAGCACCATATTCTCCATATCAAAATGGTACAGCAGAACAAAACTGGAGAACTTTATTTGACATGGCTAGATGTATGTTGTTGGTTGGTGAGTTGGCCATATGCAGTTCAGACAGCTGCTGTAGTGAGAAACAGATGCTTTAATAACCGCACAAAGGAAACACCCTACTTTATGTTGACATGCAGACAGCCTAACATTTCTAGGATGCAAAAGTTTGGATGTGTTTGTTACACTTACAAACAGGTGAAAGGAAAGCTGGATTCAAGGTGTGAAAAAGGTATTTACATAGAATATGACAAGAATGGTCCAGCTTATATCTTCATCAAGTTTGCGGACGACACAACAGTGGTGGGTCTCATCAGCAACAACGATGAGACGGACTACAGGAACGAGGTGAGCCGCCTGGCCTTGTGGTGCGGACACAACAATCTCACTCTCAACGTGGAGAAGACAAAGGAGATTGTTGTGGACTTCAGGAAGAAGGATGCCCAACATGCCCCTCTGACCATCAACAGCACCGCAGTGGAGAGAGTAGACAGCACCAAGTTCCTGGGAGTGCACGTCTCAAAGGACCTGTCCTGGAGCAGGAACACTGCAGCACTGGCAAAGAAGGCTCACCAGCGTCTCTACTTTCTCCGCAAGCTGAAAAGGGCTGGAGCTTCAACCCCCATCATGAGCACCTTCTACAGAGGTGCCATAGAAAGTGTCCTGACCAGCTGCATCACTGTGTGGTTTGGTGCATGTACTGCATCCTGCCGCAAGAGCCTCCAGCGCATTGTGAGAGCAGCTGAGAAGATCGTGGGCACCTCCTTGCCCTCACTGCAGGACTTACACAGCAAACGCCTCACTCGGAAAGCCCACCGCATGGCAGGTGATCCCACACACCCACTACACAGCTGCTTCAGACTGCTGCCATCAGGGAGGAGACTGAGGAGTCTCCAGGCTCGAACCAGCAGACTGAGAGACAGCTCTGTTCATCAGGCAGTCAGAATGCTAAACACTCTGCCTGCTCTGCCCTCCCTCCCATTTGAACTGCCTTAACACTAAAACTTTCTCACACATTATCACTCAACACAAAGTTTTTAACACTAGACTCTGTGTCATCAAACGAGTTTTCACTAAACTCTCGGTCATGTGCTCATACAGTTTGCACTACCTCTCATACTTGCACTAATGTCTGTATTACATCACTGCCTATAATCATAATACTGTTTACATTCTCTGTTTACATTTATTAATACTGTTTACTTTTGTTACTACTGCTTACATGTAATTACTACTGTTTACATTTATTTACACTACTCTAACATCTACACCACTGTTGGTACATATACAGTGTGCTCTGAACGGTCTTATTTAGGGATGCCCAATGTGCCTTACTGCATATGCCACTTTTTGCCTCTATAACAACATCAACTACTACCTCATACATATACTGTGTACATTGACTCATACGCTGCTTTGCCACTTTGCAAATGTCAATGCTAGAAACCTTTAGTTTATTTTAGTTATACTTTTTATACTCTTTTTTTATACTAGTATGCAAAAACTCAGGACAGTATTATGTTCATTAAATGTTTAATGTTTTAGTTTTAGAGTTGGTGTAAATTTTCATACTCTTATACCACTATGCAAAAAAACTCAGGACAGTGTTAGTTTTACTATTTTATGCTTATGTCTATTATTATATGTTTCAGTGTTTCAATGTTTAGATGTTTACTGTTGCACCGAGGGACTGAGAGAAACGCAATTTCGGTCCTGTGTATGTCCTGTACTGTACATATTGCAGATCTGACAATAAAGTTGACTTTGACTTTGACTTTGACTTTGATATGGTCTATTATCCAAACCGCAGGAAAATACAGAAGCACAGGCTTGTGGAATTTGTATCCAAAGGGAAAAGTGAGACAGATCTAACTTTGGATGATGATAATCTGATTAGAGTTACTCCCAGAACAAGCCAAATTCCAGATGTTAAATCAGAAAATGTTCCTGATCATGAACCAGGCACAGATGACCCAGTGGCGAGTACCAGTCACACAATAGAACATGAGGAACCTGAGAGACGATACCCTGTCAGAGAGAAAAAGAAACCAGGTTACCTAAATGACTATGTTTGTGGGATTGATGATGATGAGGATATAGCCAGCATTGATTATTGTTACAGGCTGATTAGTGGTGTGCCCCAAACCTACAAAGAAGCTGTAACATCAGTGAATGCAAAAGAGTGGATTACAGCAATGGATGAGGAAATGCAATCATTAAAAGAGAATGTTACTTTCACTCTGACTAACCTACCACAGGGCAAAGCTGTAGTGGGGGGGAAATGGATGTATGCAATCAAAAAGAACAGTGATGGATCAGATAGATATAAGGCTAGATATGTTGCCAAAGGTTACAGTCAAAAGAAAGGTGTGAACTATGATGAGACTTTGGCCCTGTACACACATAGCCGGATATCAGTAAAACCGAATAGTTTATCATGCGGTTTGGCCTTTCATCCACACGTGAACTCCGGTTGATGCAACTATAAATGAATAATAAAAAAACTCAGACCAAAGTGGAGATTTGAGAATTCTCCGCTTTTGAGTTTGTGTGTGGACTTTCAGAACCGGAGGTTTCTGCTCCAGCTGGAACGGCGCTGATGTCACATAATGCTCGGAGAAAAAAAAGCGATAAAATGTCAACATACCTGCTCTGACATGATTCCCAGTCGGACTTGATTCCCAGTCGACATTTTCCTGCGTTTTATTAACTTTGTACTCCAACACGGTATTTAATAGTAGTTCAACCTCGCGGTCTGTCCACACAAACGAAAGAAAAAAAAGAAAAATAACAGGAAGTTGTGGCTGGGTTGAAGGGTTGTGACTGCATTACACTGCCACCTATGGGTTTAGCATATTATTTACAACGCTCTGTGGTGAAAATAAATGGGCACATGTAGACGAACATTTTAAATATCCAAACATGTATGTACAGTGATTTTTTTTGCGCAGATATTCGTTTTTCAAACACCAGGCTACGTGTGTACAAGGCCTTTTTCACCAACTGCGAGCATGACTAGCATCAGAGTATTAATGCAAAAAGCAGCACAAGAGAACATGATTGTTCACCAGATGGATGTGAAGACTTCATATTTACATGCACCAATTGAATGTGAACTCTATATTCACCAACCAGAGGGTTATGAGGAAGAAACTCAGAAAAATGAAAGACTTGTGTATAAACTGCAAAAATCCCTCTATGGACTTAAAGTGGTGCTAAACCCCCCTGTGGACAAGGAGGGAAGGAGGTGGGTGGTTGTGCTGCGTTCACCCCAGTGTTGTTTTCGTTAACGTAACGGTGACGAAAATTTTTCGTCAACGCCCCCTTTTTTCATGACAATAATGAGACGGTAACAAAATAAACATTGCTCTTTAATGACTAAAACATGACGAAATGTGTGTGAGTTTTCGTTGACGAGACGAGACTGAACGAAAATGTTAGTCGGTGGTCCGTCAATAATTTATATTTCTGCCCATAATTATATTCTGCGTCGGAAAGTCAGCTGTTTGGTCACGCTGATGCGCCACGCGCTCACCTGTGACTTCCTTTCAAGCTGGACCATGGAAGATGTTGCACGTTACACGAAGGGGCTCGGTGGCCGCAAACCCAGAAAGGAGTTATGGACTTATTTTGTATTTAACCCAACTGAAAGAAGAACCGAATGTACCGTGGTCGAGGGAGACGAAGGTAAATGTGGATTAAAACTAGGTGGAAAAAACACTACGAATCTGAAACGGCACCTGAAGGCTCATCACCCTGATATTTTTTCAAAGGTAAGTTAGTTACAACTACTACTATTTTTGTAATATTCATACAATGTTACTTGACAAACCAAACGGGTTGTGAGTTGTGACACATTTCACTACTCCAGTTTCGTGTAAACTTAATGTTTTTATTTTTATTTTTATAAATCCTGTCCATGTTTGCGCACGTGGATGCTAACTTTGTGCTATTAGCTTGTTTGTGCTAATCTAACGTCGGCTACTGTTACGTGTAAAACATGTAGGGATGCTAAAACATGCAGGGATGCTAAAACATGCAGGGATGTGTGGTGTAAAACATGCAGGGATGCTAAAACATGCAGGGATGTGTGGTGTAAAACATGTAGGGATGATAAAACATGCAGGGATGCTAAAACATGCAGGGATGCTGAATTAAGAGTTTTTATTAATGCTTTTCTGACTAAATGTTTATCAATTTTTATGTTAAGAGTTAATGCTTAAGTCAACACTTGTGAGAGAAAACATTTTAGTTTAGTGTCAAGAAACTATTTGCAATTAGGGTTGATCCGACGCAAGAGTTGTGTGAAAAAACTAAGTGTCAAGAAACTATTTGCAATTAAGTTTGATCCGGCGCAAGAGTTGTGTGAAAAAACTAAGCTCGTTTTGTTCACATGACCTTGTAGCCTCCTTGGTAAAAGATCTGACAAATCTTTCAGATAAGACATTTTCTCCTATAAGCGGCGCCTGGCACCGCTATGAAAACAGTTTGATGAAAACATGTTTTGTTCAGATGTGAATGAAGTCATCACATCCACAAGGTATAAATTAGGAGCTCGAATGAACACATTTGAGAGTCTGCTGTGATCCTAAACCAGATACTTGGCTGCGTTGATGTATATTCCCGCCAAACTGTGACGGCTCTCCCAGTTGTGTCAAAGGTGAGGAATAATGAGTTACATCAATGTCTAAGTTTGTTGTAGTTAGTACTGTGGCGAGGTTAAACAGACACTTTTGATCTTAGCAGGAAAACTGTTTGTATGTTTATTGTATATCTGAAAAGATGTACAAATGTTTTGTCTTTGTTGTTTCCTTTTTTCTGTCACAAGACTTCTTTAATAAATATTCATTATTTTTAATTAAGTCTGATGTGTGTGAACTTTTTCCAAACAGCCGTGCCTATCCTAAAACGAACCTGATTTAAAAGGTGATAAAACATTAACCATTTCGGGTTGATCTGAAATTTCATAGAACATTTTTGGAGTCACTTGCACAGGATTGATTACGGAATGCACCGTGCTGTTTGAAAAAAAGAGGAAAGTGTGAAACTGTGTTCTTGTAAGCAGGTGGGATTCCCGTTGTTTGTGAAGCAAGGGTGTGATTCCCTTGTTGTCTTGGAAGCGGATGAGAGATTCCCGCTGTTGAGAGCTGATAAGCGGTGTGATTCCCTGTCAGCAATTTATGTCCTGTTTTTGACCAGCGTTTTGGGGGACGCTCTGAAGCTGTGTTGAAAACAGAGATGTGTAATAGCTTGCCGTGCACGCAGCTAGAATGGTAACAGAAGTATTTTACCAGGGTTAAAAAGAAAAAATATATAACCCTTGTTGTTTATCTGAAAAGTAACAGAAGTATTTTACTTGTTGATCAGCTGTGAGTTTTGTCTCATTAAGCTCTGAAAAAGTTAGGTGATTTATTTTGATAGCTTTATCAGTTGAAGTTAAAAAGACTGGTGATTTATTTTTTGACAGCTCAGTTGAGAAGCAGTGGACATGGAACTGTACGCTTCCTCTGTCCTGGGTTACATCAGTACATGCTCTGAGAATGTATCCATAAAAAAATATGTGAAATCCTACCCGAACCGGAAACCCTGGTTAAATAAAGAAGTTCACGCCTTGCTAGCAGCCAGAGACACTGCATTCAAGTCAGGAGATAAAGTGGAGCTGAGAAAGAGCAGGAATGAACTGAAGGATGGCATTAAGAAGGCCAAGGCCACGTATGCACAGAGGATCGAGGGACAGTTCACCTCACAAGACCCACGGAGCATGTGGAAGGGTATTAAATGCATAACAGATTACAAAGGCAAAAACAAACAATGCCCCAGGGACCCATCTCTGCCTGATGCCCTCAATAAGTTTTATGCACGTTTTGATGATCCAAACAGACCAGCTAGCACCAGACTCACCTCATCACCAGATGAAGAGCATCTCAGAGTGACCGCAGCAGAAGTGAGAGGCAGTCTCAGAAAGATTAATCCTCATAAAGCAACCGGACCAGACAACATCCCAGGGAAAGTTCTGAAGGAATGTGCGGACCAGCTCTGTGAGGTGCTGGCTGACATCTTCACCACCTCACTTGCACTGGAGTCAGTTCCCACCTGCCTGAAGACCGCGACCATCATCCCAGTCCCAAAGAGCTCCACAGTGACTGGTCTGAATGACTATAGACCGGTGGCCCTCACCCCGATAGTCGCTAAATGTTTTGAGAAACTGGTCATGTCCCACATCAAGGCAACCGTCAACATCAATGAGGACCCTCATCAATATGCATACCGTGAGAACCGATCAACAGAGGACGCCATTTCTTCCGTGGTCCACACTGCTCTCACCCACCTGGATCAGAAGGACTCATACGTGCGTCTGCTCTTTGTGGACTTCACATCTGCCTTCAACACCATGATCCCCCAAACTCTGATAGACAAACTATCTACACTTGGACTAAGCCCCTCTATTTGTAACTGGGTACTAGACTTCTTAACAGACAGACCACAGTCCGTGAAGATCCACAACTTCTCCTCCTCCACCATAACCCTCAGCACTGGCTCTCCTCAGGGATGTGTGCTGAGCCCCCTTCTGTTCACTCTGCTCACATATGATTGTACAGCCACACTTCCAGGCTGTCATATTGTTAAGTTTGCAGATGATACAGCGGTGGTGGGATGCATTACAAACAATGATGAGTCCAGCT
This sequence comes from Garcialebias charrua, assembly GCA_038048925.1. Taxonomy (NCBI): domain Eukaryota; kingdom Metazoa; phylum Chordata; class Actinopteri; order Cyprinodontiformes; family Rivulidae; genus Garcialebias; species Garcialebias charrua. The sequence goes on along the minus strand of JBBPBX010007707.1, from coordinate 9,669 downwards.
ACAGACAGGAGGTGGAACACCTGGAGAGCTGGTGCAAAGAGAATAATCTTCACATGAATGTGAAGAAGACAAAGGAGATGATTGTGGACTTCAGAAGGAACAAACACACCCATGCCCCACTGAAAATAGGTGGGTCTGCAGTGGAAGTGGTCTCCAGCTACAAATACTTGGGTGTACACATGAATGATAACCTCAGCTGGAGCAACAACACCACCAGCCTGATCAAGAAAGGTCATCAGAGACTCTACTTCCTCAGACGGCTGAGACGAGCTGGTCTGAGCAGCCCAGTCCTCACCTCCTTCTACAGGTGTGCAGTGGAGAGCATCCTGTGCTCCAGCATCAACGTGTGGCATGGAGGCTGCACAGTTGAAGAGAGGAAAGCTCTGCAGAGAGTGGTGAAGGCTGCACAGAAGTCTGTTGGAGTCAGTCTCCCCACCATCACAGACATTTACACCTCCAGATGCAGGAAAAGAGCCACCTGCATCATGAAAGACCTCACTCATCCAGCACACTCACTCTTTGCCCCACTCCCCTCAGGACGGAGGTTGAGGAGCATCAAGTGTAGAACCACTAGACTGAGGAACAGCTTCTACCCTGAGGCTGTTAGACTCATGAATAAATAAAAATAAAATAAAAAATAAACACTGCAAAATATCACATCATACTGATGCTGATCTGTTTTCTTGTTGCTGTGTTCATCTGTGTTCATCTGTGACCATCTGCTCATACAAACTCATGTTCGTGCTGCTGTTTATTCCCACTATATTAAGCTTAGTGTATTACTAGTTGATGCTTTTCTTAGTTAGTTCTAGATGTTATTACTGTTTTTCTCTTTAATTTGTTGTTGGATGTAACTGGGACCTCGTGTACATAATCTCATTTTCATCTCATGTACCACATGCGGTGCAAATGACAATAAAGACTCTCTGACTCTCTGACTCTGAAGTAAAAAAAAGAGAGGAGCAACGCTTCTCTGTGTGCTTCTGCAGCCATGTGTGGGAGTGGGCGGCGGAGCTCGTTGAGGCAGAGTGGATTCGGGCAAGTTAGAGGTCCAGCTGTTTTTGTTGGAAGCTGTCCAGAAGTTTGAAGTGTACTTGTTTAAGATCAGGGGTGCATGTGTGCACCTAGGAGAAATGGAAAAAGAGTGTGTGCGAGTTTTTTGTCAATGAGGTTAAAGCTGTCAGCAGAGACAGAAATATTTGGGGAGACAAGAATGATAAGTGTATGTCTCATCTGTTGTGAGTCTGAAAAAGGAAGGAGAAAAATGTGAGTGTGTTTGGTTGCTGAATTTGTCAGCTGGAGTGTTAAAGAGACAGGATGATTAAAAGGTGTGTGTGGTTGTGAGTGTGTATGCGCGTGTGTACAGCAGCTTCCGTTCCTTCTATTAGAGTAAAAACGTAAAAAGACGAAGGTCAGCCTGTAATGGACGTGGTGAGACAGCAGCAGTCTGACTTAGATTTAAAAGTTGATAATGGAGGAACAAAAGGAGTTATTGTTTAAGATCAGAGGCGCATGAGAACAGAGTGGAAAAAAAAGAGAAAGTGGTTGAGAGACTGAGGAAGAGTGTTCTCATCTGTCATGAGTAATGTGTGTGAGAGCAGATAAAGAGGTTAAAAAGTGTAGCTTGAAGACAGCACATGGTGTACACATGCGAGTGTGTTTTGGCTGTAGTGAAGAACGCATGAGGACAGTGATTGAACTGAAAAGAGGAACATAGAGGTGCAGAACTATTAACGGAGGTCAGGAGACGGTCCTTGTTTGATGTTGTTGTTGTTGTTGTTGTTGTTGTTGTTTTTTATATATATACAACAGTGTTCGTGCATGTATATTACGGGGTGCCAGTGAACGCACCGCTAGATAGAGCGTGATGTAGGCGCGCAGGTTCGTGGGCCAGGAAGGGTCGAGTTTTTGTTTTGTTTTCCCCTTTCATGCAACTTGCCTTATCTACAGAACAGGGAGGAAACTGCAGCTCTGAGAATATGTGTGTGAGAGAGAATAAGAGCAGAGGAGGAAAGAATAAAAAAAGGTGTTAGTTTTTATGCTTATTTTTGATTTAAAAAAAAGGAAGAAGGGTTTTAAGTTTTTTTTTTCTCTCCTCCAAGTTTAAAGAATGAACCTTTCATCTAAAAAGATCACTAATTTCTGTCATTCTATCTCAGTCTTTTGCTTTTTTCCAAAGCTTGATGTCGTGGTGTGTCGTCTGTAGGGGTTGAACGAGTACATAATTTTTAACCTCGACATTAACATAAAAAAACTCGAACGACGCTCGAGTAGCCGATGACGTCACAGTGTCTTACGATGCAAAATAAATAAATAAATATAAATGCCTAAAAACGTCTTTACAAAAAGAAAAAAAAGACCAACAAAGCATTGGGAGCATTTATTATGCTCCTATCATTTATCATACTGCACATAAGTCACAGGAAAAACAAAACTATTAGTTATATTAATAATATTAAAAGTGAAAGTAAGGCGATGAAAACCGAAACTTAAAAACAAATGGGGCTACAGCCACACCGTACCACCGCCTGCAGCTGTGCAATTTAGGTTTACTTTTAGAGATTGTGTTTATAGATTTTTGGTAGCTCTAGAGAGATGAATATTTGTTTTTTTTGTTTGTGAAACGAGAGAGGAGGAAGCCGTTTTGGCCGTGTTATACTGTATATGGGACCTGCATTGCAACACTGCCCTCTGCTGTCACAATCTACTACAAAGAAAGTCAACACGAAGTAGCGCATTTTATAAAATTATAAACTGTTTTACCTTTTTGACAAGATGGCCTGCTCCATTAACATCCGTGCGCACACAGGAATCCATTTTGTAGCGTCTACTAAAAGCTAAAAGCTCCCCCGCGCGCTGTGAAATGTGAAATGTGACGTCACTACGGGTACCCGAGGTGGACAAAAAAGCCTCGATAGAAGTCAAAGCACTCGAGCTGTCGAAAACTCGGATACTGTACTCTGTTAATGCACTAGTCGTCTGTCTGATGGGACGGATTGAGGTCGCGCAGAGGACGACGGGAGTGGCCGGGGCGCCTGTGACTGGTGTCGTCTGCTGGGTCGCTTCATCGCTGCTGCAGAGCTGCTGGTGACTCCACGCCTCTTCGACACAAAGACGTGTCCTGAAAAAAGGACAGTTGGGGTCTTTGCCACGAGATGACCCTTGTTGAGAAGACAGGACGGCTTCAAGTGACCCACATGTCCTGTGGGTCGGTCCTGCTGGTAACAAGTGTGGGCAGAGAGTGGGCAGAGCAGTGGTGTCCGGCGCGTGTAACGTTCCAGTGCAACGACCTTGTGCATCGACCATTAAGGTGTGCGAGCTGTTCCAGTGGGTGGAGCCGCAAGATCCATCGTGAAGTGACTAGTTTGGGAACATTTTTTATTGTTCTTTGAGTTTTTATTTTGGTGAGGAATAATAAGTTACATCAATGTCTAAGTTTGTTGTAGTTAGTACTGTGGCGAGGTTAAACAGACACTTTTGATCTTAGCAGGAAAACTGTTTGTATGTTTATTGTATATCTGAAGAGATGTACAAATGTTTTGTCTTTGTGGTTTCCTTTTTTCTGTCACAAGACTTCTTTAATAAATATTCATTATTTTTAATTAAGTCTGATGTGTGTGAACTTTTTCCAAACAGCCGTGCCTATCCTAAAACGAACCTGATTTAAAAGATGATAAAACATTAACCATTTCGGATTGATCTGAAATTTCATAGAACAGATGCTAAAACATGCAGGGATGTGTGACTGATAGGTTGTGTTTGAGTGAGTGAATATTATCAAACCTGTTGCGGTTAACCCCCATGTCTGTTAGGTCTGCATCCTTTTTAGCTAAACACTACTGGTACTTGCATTACATTTTAAAATGAGACAACCTACATTTTTCTGATAAATGTTTACAGTAAAAAGTGTTTGGAACAAAAAAATACTTCATTTTAAGTAAATAAATTGAATCAAAACTTTTGCAAAAGAGAAAAGATACATTTTCTTAGATTGAGTGTTTATTGCTAGAAGAAAAATGGACAAAGTAATGTATTTTAAAAAAGCTGTTTTCAATCGAATGAAAAGAAAAAAAACAATATAAAAAATACTAAAGTCATTCTGTTTTCTTAACATGGTATTTAGTAAAATATGTTGACACAAATCATCATGCATAATATATGTGCATATAGACATAGATTTTAAAAAGATATACGTACATTTGATTATTTTATATTCACTTATAGATTCTTTACAAGAGGTGTACCGGTACATTGTATATACAGATACGTACATTTGATTATTTTATATTCACTTATAGATTCTTTACAATAGGTGTACATCAGGGGTAGGGTTGGGCATCGTTTGAATTTGAGCGATTCCGTTTCCGATTCCGATTCTTCGTTTCGATTCAGATTCTTTTCGATTCTCGATTCCGATTCTTTTTGTAGGCGGGGTTAAAAAAGACGGGGTTAAAAAAAGACATGTCAATTCAGTTCAGTTTATTTATAATGTACAGGTAGTCCCCGACTTACGAGCGAGTTCCGTTCCTCCGAGGCGCTCGTAAAGCGAAAATTCGTAACTTGGAACGGCCGCCACGTGTCTCGTAAGTCCGGAATTTCGCTCGTAAGTTGGAACGGTTTTGCTAGCGCGACTACAAACACTCGTTTTTCATCGAAAAACTGCTTATGAGTGCATAAAAATGATCGGAAACGTGTGTCCACATGTTTAGCTAACGAACTGTGGTGAAAAAACACAGAAAAACTCAGTATTTTTTGCGTTTTTTCCAAAAATTTGCCAGCTCGTAAGTCCGGATCCTCGTAAGTAAGAGCGCTCGTAAGTCGGGGACTACCTGTATAGCTCCAAGTCACAACAGAAGTTGTCTCAGGGCACTGAACAGAAACAATCAAATATAAAAATAATAAGTTAACAGAAACTTTAATATAAAAATAATGGTAACACAATTTATCTGAGGAGACTACTTTGAGTTTAACTCCCATGTTATAAAAAAGCTACAGTAGTTAGCCAGAGTTATTTCAGGATGAAATAATTTGAACTTCTGTTTGAATTTAATGCTATGAACTTTTTTCTTTTTGTTACATTTACTATGAATTTCTCACAGGGCAGATTAGAGCCAACATGGAGGACTCACCAACATATATTATTATTATTATTATACATATAATATTGTCCAGTGTCTGATGCTGCAGTCATGTTACTGAGCTCCCACTGATGGGCTAACCTGGTTCCACCACCAGCAGCAGGATCCTCAGACAGAACGGCTGGTGGGATGTCCTGGTATCTGCAGCCCTCTCATTTGTTTCTTCATGGACATGGAGCTGTGACATTATGTTGTGCCTCTTCCTCAGCAAAAAGCTCCTCCAGTGGAGTCTTTCTGGACAGACTGCAGGAAGTTCCTAAACAAACAACAGGTTTATCAGTATTATCAGTAAAAAGAGATTATTAAATCATTTTTAAGACTGAGAATGTATACAATTATTAGCTCTGTTGTTATTGCCTAACTAACCTATTCAATAATTCTTCAAACTGTGACATTCACTCATAATGGAATGAAAGAGAACATAAACAGAAATTATAATACTGAAAACTAGAGACATTAAGACATTTTAAAAGACACAGAGAACTTTAAATGGATTAAGAATGTTAATAAGTGTTGGATTTGAGTGCAATGTAAGTGCAATCCATGGCAGGAGTTGAATCCACATCTGAAAAGGGATGCAAGCTTTTCACAACATATTCTGTAACTGTTTTGTGGCATTCTTCATTCAGTTACACTGACGTTTTTACCTTGGACAGTCACTGGTGAACACTGAAGCCATTTCAGGTCGTTTGTCTAAGAAAAAAAAACGAGCTAACGTTAGCATCGTGTTTGTATTTGAGCTGACTTACCGCTTTAAGCGGAGTATAACTTGTTAGCTGCCTTAATGTTGGTATGAGACGTAGTTTATTTATTTACCTGATGGAGCCGAGAGGTAGCGATTAGCGAAAAGTCCGGCGGAGCGTTTTGCAGACGGACCACTCTGCACTTCCGGTCGGATACGAAGCGAAAATAATCCGGTGGAGCGCGTCAAAGACGGGACACTATTTTACTTCTCCACCCTCCTTTGCATGATAGAAAATTATTGCAAGTGCTGCACTGACCTGACTGCTCATTTTTTATTAATTAGTACGCTTTCGATAACAGATGCACACTTCCGGTGGATTCTTCTTCGTTGGTTTTCGGCGGCGCTACTTCCGGTCGGCTAACTAGCATCGAAAATAGGAATCGCAAATTAATATTTTGAACGATTCCAAGAAAACCGGACAGTTAGTCCCGGTTCCGAACGATTCTCGATGCCCAACCCTAATCAGGGGTGCTCACACTTTTTCAGCATGCGAGCTACTTATAAAAAAAACAAGTCAAAAAGATCTACCCAATACAAAAATGCAAAACATATAATTATCTTCAAATGTATTAAGGATTCTTTTTATGTACAATGTACCTATGTTGATGTACCTTGCATAACTGAATAAGCCAAGATTGCACAACACATGTAATAAATCAGGGCTCAGGTCGCCCGTAGGGACCAAATGGGGTGATGGTGACAGCAATATAGATTTTTTTAATTTTATTTAAAAAAAAGATGGTAGAAACTGATCCCCACCCCTTTCTTTATAAGAATCTGGTCTTTTACTTTAATAAATGTTAAAAAATCATTAGATTTTTTTTAACTTTATAATGTCATCTCTAAAAAAAACTCCAGCAAATCTAAAGTGGTCCACCGGCCACCAGTTGATAACCACAGTTGTAGCAGGTTGTTATGGCTCCGGACACGTTTAATTTAGTGAAGGAAGGCATAAAAATGTCTCTTTTGGTACGGAGAGATTTACAGCGGTGTATTTTACAGACTGTCCCTGAACGTAGCGCGAAAGTGTGTTTGCAAACGCTCGCGCTGCGGGACAGGGAAACGTGCAGAGAACGGAGAGTAGTCAAGGAGGTTATTCTGTATGAAAAGTGTCTCGTATGATTTTAATAATAAAGCCACGTCAACTCCCAACCAGTATGTTTAAGCGTGCAGAGAAACAACACAGCGTCACTCACCCGGAAGATGGTGGCGGCGTTTCGCTTTTGAAATTGCTGCTGTCCGAACAGGGATTTTAGTTCCTCCACCTTTCTCTTTCTCAGCTGGCTTTTCGGTGGGAAGTCCATGTCGTATTTTCCATGAACAGTCCGAAATCTGATTGTTTTAGCTTAGTATGTTTCGCTGCGTTCCACCTTCGCGCCATTGTTTTTCAGAAGCTGCATGAGCATGACCTAAAGCTCTCATCTGATTGGTTGCCGTGTATGTCAATCAAGTGACGGGAGCCTAAAACTCAAGATTCAGTTGTCATCTGATTGGTTGCCCTGTATGTCAATCAAGTAACGGGATGTTTGATTGGCTGACAATTTTTTTAATGTCACGCTGCGGAAAAAAAATAATAATAATAATGTCACGCTGCGATCGACCAGTAATGCCTCCGCGATCGACCGGTCGATCGCGATCGACGTAATGAGCAGGTCTGGTGTACATTGTATATACAGAAAGAATAATTATCTTCTCACCTTGTTTTTTTCTCATCCAGATCCCAGAGACCCTAATGGTACGTCCACACCTAAAAGCGTTTCAACTTCAAAAAAAGCTCGTCACGCACGCAAGTGGACGCACTGAACCCACAGTGGTGTCCAGACCAGAAACGCGAAGCTGCGGCGGGAGGAGGAGCTTACCGGTATACTGAGTTCCTCACTGCACTCAGTCAGGCAAGGAGCTTATTATTCCTATCTCTGTAGAGCAGACTTGACTGGTTGTAAAGGACTTGTCGCGAACACACAGCTACAATGAGTTTCTCTTCCATAGTACATGACTTTGCGGGTTTTTTCTGTGTCCCACAAACAATACGTCACATAGTTGCGCAATACCCCCGTCCCCTCGTTTCCGCGTCACATAGGGACTCTCCCCCTCTCTTCTCCCCCCGACTCTCCCTGATCAACCAATCAGGGAGAGTTGAACGGCGTTTGAATGTTTGAACCGCGAAATCTTCAGCTAAATCAACGCGTGCTTTGGAGGCTGACGCGGGTTCACGTGCACGGAAAACGCTTTCCAGCACGCTCAACACGCACGTGACGTGACGCCCGACGCCAAGACGCGGCTGGAGGCGCGTCCCCCATTGACTTTGCATGTAAACTGGACGCTCCTGCCGTTGAAACGCTGTTAGGTGTGGACGTACCATGACTCCTAAAGAGAAACCTGGTGGTCCAAAGAACAACAGGTCACAGTCATCTATACCAGCAGCCTTTGCCGCAAGATCTAAATGTAAAACAGATTCTCTGGAACAACATGCCAGAGAACAGGTGATTGCTCTTTGGATTGGACGAACAGGTCTACCTGCTTGCACAGTCGAGGATGAAGATTTCATCCTTATGATGGAGACCTTTGATAAGAGGCTCACCATACCGAAAAGAACAAAAATAAACAACTTGGTTGACAAGATTTATGATGGTGAAAAGCAAAAGTTCAAAGAGAGGCTTGCAACAGCACGCAAAATAACAATTGGACTAGACATATGGACCAAAAAAGGCCTTACAGCATCATTTCTAGCAATTAGTGCATGTTTTTTTTTGTACTGTTGAAAAAAAAGCATAGCATATACTGTTGAGACTTGACCAGCTCCCTCACCCACACACTGCTGAGTGTATAAAAACCCATGATAAGAGAGAGAGAGAGATAAGAGATTTTTTATTAACATTGCACCAGTAAACCAATACAACGTGATCATGTAAACACAGTCATCCAGAGGTCAGAGAATGTTAAGCTGCTGCAATTCAAAACACGCATGTTCAAAACACGCATGTTCGTCAGCGCGGCCATCTCTCATCCATCATGGATGAAGAGCAAAACAGATATGGAAAAAGGAAAAGCACAGTAGGTATCATTTGTGATATTCAAAAAAAGAATTTATCAAAGATTGCCTGAGGACACTCCATGATAAAGTCCCAAAAACTCTATCAGCGAAAGCACAGTCACACGAGACATTGTTGCAGTTTTGACGACATGCAAGGAGATATAGTCTGTGAGTAACTTCAAAGAACACAGTCAGCAGTTTGTTCAGCTGGGCGTTATCCGAGCCACACACAGAGATCTCTGGGGGGGTAGGGTGAGGAAGGTCAGCAAGTGCACTTCAGCTCTACGCTCCAGGAGAAAAGTTTCCAAACAGGCCTCTTTTCAAGGACGTGTGCAGAAACCAGATTCAGACCGCAGTGTTCTTTTTCACTGCAGCCTCCAAGTCCAGACGCTGTTTCATAGCCAAAATTCCAAATCATATGAGGTTCCGTTCTATGAACCCCCATCCATGCCCAGTTGGGACCCGGGCGGCTGTAAACGAGTTCCAAAACGCCCAGCAGGTCCGCGGTAGTCCACCGACGCACCCAACGTGCGATTGAGCTCATACAACAGCTGGGATGAGTTGCTCACGGCCCGGATCAGAGAATCATGCTGATCAGGGAGTTTCGCCAGCGCGCTGATAGCCGCCGAAGCCCTCCTCAGCTTCAGGTAGCAGACAGTCCCTCCGATGCCAAAAAAAAGAGCAGCTGCTACTAATAGTCCAATAATCCACAAATCTTCCACGTCTTCGACACTCAAGACGGTCAAACACAT
>JBBPBX010007706.1:33693-64447 GCA_038048925.1 Garcialebias charrua | reverse complement strand
CAACACAGGTCACATGACGAGGTCAACTGATGGACCAACACAGGTCACATGACCCGAGGTCAACTGACGGACTGACACAGGTCACATGACCTGAGGTCAACTGACGGACCGACATAGGTCACACGACATGAAGTCAACTGATGGACTGACATAGGTCACATGACCTGAGGTCAACTGACGGACCGACATAGGTCACATGACCCGAGGTCAACTGACGGACCGACACAGGTCACATGACCTGAGGTCAACTGACGGACCGACACAGGTCACATGACCCGAGGTCAACTGACGGACCGACACAGGTCACATGACCTGAGGTCAACTGACGGACCGACATAGGTCACACGACATGAAGTCAACTGATGGACCGACACAGGTCACATGACCTGAGGTCAACTGACGGACCGACATAGGTCACATGACCCGAGGTCAACTGACAGACCGACATAGGTCACACGACATGAAGTCAACTGATGGACCGACACAGGTCACACGACATGAGGTCAACTGACGGACCGACACAGGTCACATGACCCAGAGGTCAACTGACGGACCGACACAGGTCACATGACCTGAGGTCAACTGACACACCGGTATAATGGACCAGATTGCACATTTATATACGGTGCGGCCCATCGCCGTGTTCTACAACATGCTTGACCTGGCAGCGATAAATGCTTATGTGTTATACAAGGCCTGCACTGGGTCCAAGGATTTTGGACTGAGGGGTAGGGGGTAGGGGGTGTAGGTGTAGAATTAATGGGTCTTTAGTAGGGTCATTAGCATTTGAATCGACATTCTATAGCCCACTGAAAGGGACCGGGGGATTTAGAAGCAAAGTTCACTTGCGCAAAAAAGCGCAGCCTTAGTCAAAGTAGTGTTAAATAGCAGCTAGACTCGTTAACCGGATTGGCAACAACTGGTTACCCAGGAACTCCCATCTCCAACACTCAGCAACTACAAGGTGAGTTCTCACATACACACAAACACAAACCCAACAAAGGAGACAAGTGGACACTATGTTTTGTTACAATTATTTTGAATTAATGGACACTAATTAATCAGATTGAACTTTCTCTTTAATGTGTGTTAATTCAGAATTGATCAAACAGTATTTTTGTCATTTCAATGATGATCTGTTACTTGCATGACTTTGACCCTTCTGCTGGTTTATTTCTGCAGAACAAGCAGTCTTTGAATCTAAAGCACAAGGTCAGAGTAAACGTTTAACTTGCAGCTTCTTTTGTGTTGTCTATGAAGTTAGCCATAATATGCTCACAAGCAGGCCACCTGGCTGTTTATGTAAACAGTTTTCCTGTTGTCCGTCAAGAGACTTTCTGCCTATGGGATCATACTTCCATCTTTTATTTTGTTAACCAGCCTGTAGCCGTTAAGGAGGTGGGTCAGTCCCCACCTCCCCTATAAATGGGCACTTCCTGCATTTTCGTTAGTGTTTGGAAGAGAACTAAATGACAACTGGTTTCTCTCCTCTGGGAAAAGCTGGAGACGGCCCGGTCATTGTGTCAAATCGACCCACGTCTCAGCTGGAGTTACAGTAAAGCTTACTGTAACTCGTCACTCATCTTCTGGAAGAATTTGTTTTCTAAAGTTTTATTTTGAAAATCAGTCTGTGCGCTTGACCGTTGTTTCCTGCCGAGGGAGGCGAGTTTCCTCGTATCGTGAATCAGCACACTCACGCTGAAGTTCCAACTGGACGGCCACTGGACAAACCCATCCACGTGTGTGTCCACAAACTTCTCCACTCTTGTCTCCAAGAGACGAACCGTCAACAGGTAACGAGCCGTGGTGTGTTTGAACGTGCGGGAGCCCAGCAGCTGCTCGTGTGGGAAAAAGGTGTCACCCAGTCTGGTTCAAAGTAACCAACTTTAGCTTAACTTAGCTTCCAGTACTCCTTCCTCCTATTTCTTATTTTTCATAAGCATTTAATCTGTCAAGTAATGTGCCAACAGTTAAGTTTAAACTGTCTGTTTGTTTTAATTTGAATTCTTGTCAACGTAGTTATTAAATCAGAGCTAATATCGATACAAATGTTTAATGTAATTCTTGTGATAGTTTCAATAAAAGGTCTATTTTTTTGGTAGACCAACATAAGTTGAAGCCTCTCGTGAAGTTACATTTCTGGCTAATCACATCGTTAGATTTGTTGATTTAATCTGAAAAAGTTGAGACACCGTGAATTGGTGGCATGTTTGTGCAGATAAAAGTCTGCTCAGCGATGCGCACCTAAAACTATAGGTAAGTCAGTAAACTGACCTCGTTTGTGTTTAATTACACAAACGGCCTATAGATTCCTTTACATAACTTAATGCAATTTTTAGGTACTGTTCTCATTGTTTGGACATCTACCATTCTGCTTGTTTAGTGCTCAGTTACTATTCCACAAATTTTAGCTTTCAGTTACTCTTATGCTGTTTTATAATTTTAGCTCTTAATTGATTACTGTATTGTGTTTGATTATATACTTTTCTGCGTGTTTTAGCATTTAGTTACACATTTTCTAATTTTAGCTACTATTATTCTAGTTTTAGCATTTAGCTACTATTTGGCTTACTTTAGCTTGGAACTACTTTTTTTATTTTAGCTTCTGTTTTGTTCCTATTTAGCTATACAACGTATTTAATGGACAGATCGTTTACAGTCACTGAGCACTCCTCCCACAATGAGCTACACCTTGTGGGAGGATAAAAAAAAAACATGTTTGTGTTTATTTAGCATCCGTTTATTTTTTTTTTCAAGTCTGAAGATTGAGGTAAAGTTCAGCTGTGGTCCAGTTTAGAAGTTGTAAACATGCAAATACCTGAACACCTTCTGCTTATCAAATTACTTACTAACCTGAGTGATTTGATTATTTTCTCTCCTCTCCTTACAGATAAAGGACATTTTTATTTTCTTTCTATGACAAATTCATGTACCGGTACTGGTAATTGGATTTTTCTCACTCAGTCCTTGAAAAAGCTGCAAAGCGTCAGTGGAGTGCCCTTAATATGCAAACAACCCAATCATCTGGTTGCAGGTTTTGATTGTGGACAAGGCAACACCTCATAACAATAAAAGCATTCTTCTGTTCAGATTTGACAAGAGAGCGATGTAAACTCATCTCCTCGGCCCCAGCAGCAGGTTCCATTCCAGCATCCTCCTCTTCTTTGGGAACGTTTGACTTTACTGCAAGAATCAGACAGGGCTGGTGGGACAAGTGAGAGCGGTTCCAGAGCTGTAATCTGGTTTAGAAGTCACGCCTGGTCCATACACTCTCAGTACATTTCCTGTTGTAAATGGGGGCTAATGGGGGAAAGGTCTGTATAATTTTCTCTCCATTAGCTGCTCCGCCTAGCCTAATTGCCCAGCCGAGCCCAAACAATTTTGTTAGACGTTGCTCGGGTAATTATGGCTGCTTTAGCTAAAAATAACAGCCAAGAAGAATCCAGAGTCAGGCAGTAGTTTTCTCCTCTTTGTCTTCAAATTCAACCATCTCCCTCCTCCTCTTCTACCCACCAGCAGGCAGCTTCAAGCCACTGGGACCAACTGAGCTGTAAGTAAAGTGAATATGGAGGCCAAGCTGTGATGGAGGCGATCGGCTGGGCTGAGGGAATCAAACCAGTTCAGTCTGTGCTGCTGGTGACGAGCTGAAGGACAGTGGGGCGATCCCACGGCTGATAATCCTGCTGTGGCCGCCACCAAGCGACAGTTTCCCTCCACAGTGAGTCATGTAAAGTGGTGCTGATCCCCGTCTCTTTATTGAGGAACATAAATCATAATGAAGATGAAAGAGTTTAAATGTTCCATTAATGAATCGTTGAGCATAGAGAGTTTATGCATTTCTTTCAGGGGCCTCATGTACAAAGACTTGCATGGATTTCATACTGAAACATGGCACACGCTTAAATAGGGAAAACAGCGCATGCACAAATAAATCCAGGTGTATGAAACCATGGGTATACATGAATCCAAGCATACTTCCTTTTTACATCCCAGTCAATGTGGAACTGAGCGCACATGAGGGAATACTACACTCATCCCTTGACTCGCCTCCATGTAAATATGCAAATAGGATTTAAATATGGTCTGCACCCGAGGAACGTCCTTTCTACACAATCAAAAAGCATGTCTACACATGGGAAAAAGAGAAACTTTATGGAATTACACAGTTGGATATGCTTTTCAATGAAGTAGTGGCTCATAAAAACATTCTTGTTGGCATGCTGTCCTCTGGCATTAGTGCCAAGTGCATGAAGAGTGGAACAATGTGCGCAGAACTGTAAATGCTGGGGGGTTCAGAGCAGCGCACACCCACAGAACTTAAGAAAAAATGGTCAGACACATATTAGGACTATAAAATTAATTTAATCACCAAGAAGCCGCCCATCCCACACCGTGCCATCTTGTAGTTTGTTCCCAACCATTAGAATGAATGATTCATGTGTTGAAGCAGGTCAACTTGCAACAATGTTGGTTAGTTGCTTTTGCGCATCACATATAATTTGCTAATTTAATGAATGAAATAGCTTCCCGTTAACAAAAACATGTTCGTCCTGTGATGCTGCCTTTATGGCAATGTGTGTGCAGTCGATGGTTATGATTGCATTAGGAAAACCAGTTGTCATTGCAAATTGTGTTTTAATGTTGGCCTGTTCAACTACATCGTAGGGAATTTGATATACCTTGTGTTAGGATCCAGCGTGGTGTGGGAGGAGGGGAGTCCATTAGTGCAGACGGACACTCAGAGACACGAGTAAAAAGTCAAAAAATACTTTAATAACAAAAAACTCAGAGCTCAACTGTGGCTGTAATACAAAAAGTCCAACATGACGAAGTACTCACAAAAACCAAGGAGCTGACACGACACACCAGGCAGGAAGACGAGATGACCCGACAAAGACATGCACACAAATGCAAACTTATATACACAGACTAATTACCTAAATCATACACACCTGAGACAACACACCTGAGACAGACAACATGCAAGACAAGACCACCAGAGGGAGCCACATTCTTACACCTTGTTGATTTACGGATAATTCCATTCCACACAGCTGCCATGGCTCAGCTCAGGGTGAACTGGCACAGTCCCGATTAGAGGTGTCGTTTCTTCGCCCGAGCCCTACCCTACCCGAGCCCTACCCGACTTCCGGTAGGGTAGGGCCATATTTTTGCGTTTGATTGGCGGGCCGGGTCGGGCTCGGGCTTTGATGTGGTTTTTTTTAATCATACAGCACAAACAAAACTAAATAAAAATGCACACAATATAAAATTGTTTTAATCTGCTTGTAAAGAATATAAGGCAGTAAGTTTACTGATGAGGAAATAATTAATAGAGTGAATTTAGATGGTGAAAACCGCAGCGCAGCCACTAAATTGCGCAACTCAGCCCAGCAGCTGACGTGCGTCAGGTGCACGCTCACGTCCGCACACTGCTCTCATCTGCGGCGGAACAAGTTGCCGCACCTGAACTTCCTGAAGCTTCAACATCAAAAGTCACCGCGAGCAGCGCGCTCACACCTCCTCCATCAAAACAAAGAAGAACAACATCAAGTTCTTTTGCTGAGTGGGAGTTTTGCTGAGTTTGCTGCTCTGCATCCCAGCGAGCAGCAGCAGCAGCGAGAGAGTTTTCAGCGCGGCTGGACTCACAATCGATCAGAGGAGGACATCTCTCAAACCTGCTACAGTGGACGCGATATTGTTCTTACATGACAACATGTAAGCCATGTAAGTAGAAAAACTTCTTGACCGATTTCACAGCTGAAGAGGCTGCGCAGCTGACGGCCGCTCCGGCCGGCGCAAACAAAGCCATCTTGATATATGCGCGTTTTATTTTGTTCATGTTTGTGCAGTTCTTATTAATATATTTGTGATACTTTTTATTGTTCTTTATCACTGTTACTGTTATAATTCAAGCCAGGTTGTGCAATATAGGCTGTTTTCGACCATTATTTTTTTAATAAATAAAGGTAGTGTTTTTTTTTTTGTTTTTTTTTTAATCGGGTAGGGTCGGGTCGGGCGGTGATTTCTAGGAAATGAGCGGGCTCCCTCGGGCTTGGGTAATTAAACTAAGGGCTCGGGTAGGGTAGGGCCGTGGATTTCCGGCCCGATGACAGTTCTAGTCCCGATCGGTCTGCCAGCTTCCTCTGGAATGTACTTGTTGCCAATAACACAAGTTTGGTCAGCAGCTGTGTGTGTATGGGAAGCGCATGACTCCTTACTGTGTTGTGATCCAAGACCAGCTTCAGCTCCAAGCACCGTTCCAAAAGTGTTGCCCTTGGAAGCCTAAAAGGGTTGATGAGCTAGTCATCATCCCGGGCCAGAAAATCTCACTGTCTAAATACACGCTCTCTGCATATTGCGCCCATTTGCTATTGTCTAATAAGGCTAAAGCAATTGTTATTAAAAGGTATCTTCTGCACCACTTTGTGCATGATTTTATATCCACTCATCTAATTGCATATATGTAGATGTAGTAATTGCTCATTATGATATCTGCTGTGTACAAAAATAGTTTTCACATCATTAACAGTTTCCCAGTATCACCTCTAAGTGTCGCCACCATTGACCAATCACCATAGAAATGTATACGCCTGTCATGAAGTTGGCATAGGGCTATGCACAATTTCATAGTAATTTCATTGTGGATTAATCTGCTCATTTCCACCCTCCTCCTTGAACGTCTATATAACCACACCAGCACATTGTAGTATTCCTGTTTTTCCCAACAAAAAAAAAACTTGTCTTAGTACTTCCCAGAACAAAATAGTTTGGTATCTTCTAAATGTCCCACTTCATACCCATAAAGGTAACATGAGCTTAAACAGGTTGAGATGCTTCCAGTCATCCTCAAAGGGAAACACACTGCACTAAAACCATAGATATACGGAAGGATCTGTGTTCGGATATTCCCGGAAATGGCCCGCAATGATCCTTAAAAAATCCCAAAATCTGGATACTTATCTTCGGCAGATCCAAAATAAATGTGGCTGTTATTTGTCAAGGGCCTGCCAAAGATAAGTATCCGGATTTTGGGATCTTGGGATTTTTTAAGGATCATTGCGGTCCATTTCCGGGAATATCCGGAAATATAAGTATAAGTATATGTAAAGGATACGGAGATATACTACATCAGATCTTACCGTATATCTATGGTTTTAGTGCAGTGACAACTCAATCATATACATATTGTACTTTTTGCAAAGAGCCGTTCAAAATCTCCCTCTGTTGTCTTGTGTGAATTATTTATTTAAAGTTTCAAGGGGGAAAAAAATAAACTATCACTATGAGTTGTTACTAGTTTCGTTTTTTTTTCCCTCCTTGTAATTTCTGCATGTTTTCCTTCTCAGTCACTGAGACAAACACTCCTCTTTCAATTATCACTAACATAAAAAACAGGTGGTGAGGGAGGGGTGTGTGTGTGGCAGCTCAAAGGGAGGAGGTTCCCACTTGACAAAACACATGGTACAGCCCTGACAATGAATGACATACGTGATGACATATATCCATGCGTGATGGGGTTGAACGAGTACATAATTTTAAAACTCGACATTAACATAATAATACTCGAGTAGTGCTCGAGTAGTTGATGATGTCATAGGATCTCAAGATGCAAAAAATAATTAATTAATTAAAACCGTAAAAAACAAAATACACATTATTATTTACAAAAAAAGACCAACAAAACATTGGGAGCATGTGTTATGCTCCTACCATTTATCTTACAGCAAATAAGTCACAGGAAACCCAAAACTGTTAGTTATTATTATTAAGCTGCAAAAGTGAAAAAAAAAATGTGTGGCACATCAAAAACAAAACTTAAAACAGTCGGGCGGTTGACCACACCACCGCATGTGGTGCTGCACATTAGGTTTAGTTTTAGAGATTAATATGTTTATAGGTTTTGTAGGGTTAGAGATTCATATTTTTTGCCGTTTATTTGTGAAACAACGTCCGAGGAAGCTGGTTCTGGTTCGGTCATTGGACCCGGTGTTGCACCATATTCTGTGACCTGCAACAGTTCATGCAACACCACCTCCTACGGTCACAATACACGGTGGTCACAGAATATGGTGTAACACCGGTTCGCAGCGCACTCCAAACAGGAAGTTGATTCATTTTCTGTTCTGTAACTGCAACGTGATGACGTCACAACGAATACTCGACTTGAAATTAAAAAAACTCAGAGGTCCAAGTAATTGATCTGTCGATTACTCGAGTAGTCTGTTAAAGCCCTAGTGATGACATATCTGTACATGATGACATCATTGCCCTCCAAGATTGAGTAGTTTAGATGAGCGGCTCTATACTATGTCTTGGGAGGCGGTAGCTGAGCAGTTAGAGCAGTTGTCCTCCAATGCAAGAGTTGGGGGTTCGAATCCAGTCACATGTTGAAGTGTCCCTGGGCAAGACACTGAACCCTTCATTGCCTCTGGGGTGAGTCCCATTGGTGTATGAATGTGATCCAAAGCTATGCTTAGTCACTTTAGAATGATTTGTTCAATTAGATTTGTAGAGATCTTGTAGAGTGCAGATTGTAGTGCAAAATGCTTTGAGTGTCTTGATAAGATAGTAAGGCAATATACTGTATAAGTACAGTCCATTTATCATTTATAAATCAAATGGCTCGTCAAGATCTAGTTCTCTCCAAAGAGCCATGCATCTCTAGCATGGATTGATCTCCCTAGGCATACCCAGCCAATTTATAGTACATTTTTAAATCTAAGGTCTTTTTTTTTTACTTAGCAACCTTCAAGATGTGGACCTGACATTTTTGTAATTTTATTTATGTGTTGGACCACAATTGATTTAAGTGTTTTCACTTTCTTGTAAAAAGAACAAACCAACAAACTATATTGTTTAACAATAGCTAAAATCCAGTCTGATGGCGAATTTACAATTTTGGATACTTTGTCCATGGACAAAGTATCCAAAATTGTAAATTCGCCATCAGACTGGATATAAGCTATTGTTAAACAATATAGTTGACACCCCGTATAACAAAAGTTACTGAAAATCTTCCCCTCATCCAGAATAACATAAAAAAAATACAAAGTTAAATACTTCAAGCTGTGTTAGTGTAAGTCAGCAGGGTGTAAACATCTAGTCATGATTTAATTTTGGTCCGAATGCTAACGAAGTGATGATTTTGTTTTCTCCAGGTCAGTGAGCTGGAGTGTAATTAACTCATTTAGGATGATTTAAAACGTATAAAAAAAAGACAACTTTTGACATCCTTTTGCACAAGAGGAAAACCATTTGGGTTAAACATGTCTTTCTATGTTTGTCCTAATGCTCAGTTTAGATTTTTTGCTTTCAGTAACACGTAGCTTCAATCAGACTCCATAGTGAACCGTTTACAGCTCTGAGACAACCGTGCAGAAGAAAATGTGATGTCACATGCAGCACGTTGAGTTTTAAGAAGTAAATATGGATGCTACAAATGTTAGAATGTGTGAATCTGAAGTTGTTGTACAATCAGAACTGAATAAATTTTTTGTCAGGCTTGTTGGGACCAGTGTAACACTGGACCCAAAGATAAGTGGTTTATTTCTAAATCCTTTTGGCTGGTATTGCCTTTGTGTTTTTATTTATAACAATGTATGTTCAGTCTCATTACAAGTTATATAGTTTCCTTGTAAATCCATTTGCTTGTTATAATTTAATGACACGAGATGGTACTCGGCAGTTACTCACTACTTGAGTAGGTAATAATCAAAGTACTTTTTTACTTTTACTCAAGAATATTTTTGGATGCCTACTCACTACTTTTACTTGAGTAATATTTAATTCAAGTAACAATACTTTTACTTAAGTAAACATTTTGAATACCGTATTTTTCAATCTATAAATCACACCTTTTTGCCTAATTTGCATGCCCTGCGACTAATAGAGAGGTGAGACATGTTTATGGATTTTTCCCCATATTTTTAGACCAATTTTTGGCTGAGATATGACCGTTTTCCATTTTGGCAAAAAATGGTGCAGTACCACTTTTGTCCGATAGGGTACAGCGACCGTTCCCACCTCATGTGTCTGATGGCAGGTTCTTCTGGTCGGACTGACTTTGTCGCAGCTCGACCTCCTACTCTGGAGCTCTGACACTTCCAGAGAGCCCACCGACCGTTTCCAGCTCATGTGTCCGAAGGCAGCCTCCTCTGGTCGTACACACTCTGTTGCTGCCCGGCCTCCTGCTTTGGAGGTATGAACTACTGTTAGCACCCTTGTTAGCAAAAACGGTTACTATTTATCTAAATAACTCGGGAACTGCAGGACAGATTTTATTTAAACTTACATAAAGTAATTACTTGGTGGTCATTTACAAACTGTTAGCTGTTGGAATTGTTTGAGATAAAATGTAATCCCAAAGAAGGCAACGCCCTCCTGCCTCAATGACTATCGTCCGGTAGCACTCACCCCCATCCTGATGAAGTGCTTCGAACGGCTAGTCATGAAAAACATCAAATCTGTCCTCCCTGCCTCCCTGGATCCCTTCCAATTTGCATATCGGTCTAATCGCTCAACCGACGATGCCATCTCCTCTGCCCTCCACACAGCTCTCACACATCTGGACACGAAAGACTCTTATGTTAGAATGCTGTTCATTGACTTCAGCTCGGCATTCAACACCATCATCCCCCAACAGCTCATCCTTAAACTGGACAGTCTGGGGCTGAACACCTCAATGTGTAACTGGCTGCTAGACTTCCTGACCGGGAGACCACAGGCAGTACGGGTCGGGAATAACACATCCAGCACCATCACATTGAATACAGGAGCCCCACAAGGATGTGTGCTGAGCCCCCTTCTATTCACCCTGCTAACACACGACTGCACACCATCGTACAGCTCCAACCACTTCATCAAGTTTGCGGACGACACAACAGTGGTGGGTCTCATCAGCAACAACGATGAGACGGACTACAGGGATGAGGTGAGCCGCCTGGCCTTGTGGTGCGGACACAACAATCTCACTCTCAACGTGGAGAAGACAAAAGAGATTGTTGTGGACTTCAGGAAGAGGGATGCCCAACATGCCCCTCTGACCATCAACAACACCACAGTGGAGAGAGTGGACAGCACCAAGTTCCTGGGAGTGCACGTCTCAGAGGACCTGTCCTGGAGCAGGAACACTGCATCACTGGCCAAGAAGGCTCACCAGCGTCTCTACTTTCTCCGCAAGCTGAAAAGAGCTGGAGCTTCAACCCCCATCATGTGCACCTTCTACAGAGGTGCCATAGAAAGTGTCCTGACCAGCTGCATCACAGTGTGGTATGGTGCATGTACTGCATCCTGCCGAAAGAGCCTCCAGCGCATCGTGAGAGCAGCTGAGAAGATCGTCGGCACCTCCTTCCCCTCACTGCAGGACTTACACAGCAAACGCCTCACTCGGAAAGCCCTCTGCATGGCAGGTGATCCCACACACCCACTACACAGCTGCTTCAGCCTGTTGCCATCGGGGAGGAGACTGAGGAGTCTCCAGGCTCGAACCAGCAGACTGAGAGACAGCTCTGTTCATCAGGCAGTCAGGATGCTTAACACTCTGCCAGCTCTGCCCTCCCTCCCACTTGTACTGCCTTAATTACAAAAAACTTTCACACATTACCTCACAACACAAAGTTTTTTAACACTGGACTCTGTGTCATCAATACGGGTCATTCACTCAACTCTCGGTCATGTGCTCATTCAGTTTGCACTACTTCTCATATTTGCACTAATGTTTGTATTACATTACTGCCTATAGTCATACTACTGTTTACATTTACTGTTGACATTTATTACTACTGTTTACATTTATTACTACTGTTTACATTTATTACTACTGTTTACATCTAGACTTTTTATATCTACACTACTGCTGATATACAGTATATATTCTTTTTACTAGCCTTATTGCATAATGCCACTTTGTTTCTATACCAATATCAACTACCTCATACATATACTGTGTACATTAACCCCATATGCTGCTTTGTCACTCTTTACAAATGTCAAATGCCAGAACCTTCATTTATTTTATAGATATACTTTTTATACTTTATACTTCGGGACAGTATTACACTATATTTCATTTTTGCTGTTGGTGAAACTTTTTATACTTGTTGGTGAAACTTTTTATACTTTTTTTACTACTATGAAAAACTACTATGCAAAAAACTCAGGACAGTACTAAACTTTTATTATTTCATTTTATGCTTGTTTATTAATTGTTTAGTGTTTAAATGGTTACTGTTGCACCGAGGGACTGAGAGAGAAATGCAATTTCAATCCTGTGTATGTCCTGTACATATTGCAGTTCTGACAATAAAGTTGACTTTGACTTTGACTAATGTTTTAGCTTTGTAAATCATGTGCAACAGCTAGCTTAGTTTTTTTTCCAGGTACATTTTAGTAAATAGCTCATAAACCATTCAGCAGATTTTCTTTAAACTTACAGAAAGTAATTACTTGGTGGTCATTTACAAACTGTTAGCTGTATGAAATGTTTGAGCTAAAATTCAATTTATTTATAATTTATTTTTGCAGCGCACGCGACGGTTTGGAAGAAGTCAAAGCGAAACAATTTAAATCCAGCTGATTTGACCATTTAAATACTTTATTAAGGAACAGTTAAACTCAGGAACCCTTGTGCTATAATGTCAGCTAAGAAATATATTTTTAAGCGTTTATTTAGCTAAATTTTAAAGAAATAAAGCCGTCCACCCGCGCGCGTGCACGTGGCGAAACTACTTTTTTTACTCCAGCTGATTTGACAATTGCGTTCATTTATTAAAGGAGACCACAGATAGGTTTTTAAAAATTTTATGGTATGTCTGTATTTATGTATTTGTATTTTATAACATGTATGTATGTATTTTTAGTTTTAGCAGGTCGCTTTCCTAAATGAGCCTATGAGGCTCAATAAGATTTACCTGACTAAATAAAGGTTGAATGAATGATTGAATGTCCGTGCGCTATCCAGACAATGTTCATTCAATTTAATACACAAAATAATTCTTGGATAATCAATTATAACCTTTTTAATTCCTCCATTTTTAACTTTCGTTTTGAACGACTATGATAATGAGCTCTGAAGTTCACGCCCTTCAAAGATCTGTTTACATTAACTACGCCCTCCGTAACACCAGTATCTCTAATCTGTTGTTGTTTTAAAATTTGCTCTTTTTTTATTACTCATTTGACTTACTGTTAGTGCTAGCTTAAAGCTTCAGTATGTAGCTTTTTGTATAAACATATTTCTTCACTCTGTCACTACCTCCTGACAGACTGATGTTAGCCAGGTAATCTCTGAAAAAAAATTAAAAAAAATATTGTCCCCTTGCTTCTCCAGGTGGTAAATAAGCATTTCTAAAAAGAAAAGGTGACCCGCCATTTTCCAGCCAATAAAAACAGAGTTTGTAACCAGCCAATAAAAACAGAGCTTGAATTTGAATCAGCCAATAAAAACAGAGCTTGAATTTGAATTTCAGCAGACCATGGGAGAGCAGAGCCATATATGGCTCTGAGGGGGAGGGATCAGAATGCTTTGCCTGTTGAAATTTTTTCTAAGTGCTGCAGTTCTACAGAAACTGCAGACTGAACCTTTAAGATAACTTACCAAAAGCCGTCTGTGCGCGCCACAATGAGCTGCTCCTTTTAGAGGCTAAAAATAGCTCGTTCCTCCTCAGCCCTTTTAGGTCCTCTCGTTGCATGCAGCGCTTTTGGGAGCGATCTCTTTTTGATTTAAAACAACCACAGCTGCAACAAAGTGCTGTACACATGAAATTAAGAAAATTTAAACAAAAGATGAGATGAAATCAGGAAAAACAACCGTCACGTCTATTATACTGAAGTGGGTTGAGCCGCAACAGGGGTTGCTAGCTGAGGGGTTGAACTAAAGGTGCGGGGGGATTGCCCTGGCGCTTCAAGATTTGAAAACGAAACCTAATCACAGTAAAATAAATATACTTAGAGTAAATATACCACTGGGTGCATTTTTTTGGCACTAGGACTGTTTTTTTATGAAGTACATACCCAAAGTTGAGTAAAAAAAACATTAAAAAGTGACTTTTGCATCTGCGGTCCCCTTTAAGGAAAAGTTCAGCTAAGACACATCTTTGCTATAATTTTCAGCAAATAAATAATTGTTTTTACCGTGTTAATCTTGTAAAGTCCTTCCGTGCGCGCTCGCTCCTGTGGCCACCATTTTCAGCATGGCAAATGATGCGCTGACGCGTCGCGGTGACACATAATAGATGCGACTAAACTGAAGGTGCAACATGATTATGTATTTTTCCAATTTATTGCCAACAATTGGACAAAGCGACTACTCGAAAGGTGAGACTTATCAGGCGGAAAATACGGTACTCTACCCATCTCTGCCAGTGTTACATTTAATCATGCCTCTTGACAGCTCCTTCAGTGCAGCATTGTATTTTTGTAGCAGGAGCAACACAAACTTGTATCAATCTCATCAAACTAGTATTGATACAGTTCAACACCAGTATCGCATGCTGCTGTAGGTTATTAGTTCTCCCCGACATGGGAAATTAAATGAACAAAGACGAAGCAGCTGGACTTTTGTTCTGTATCTAAAGACGTAAGGAGCTCCAGGATTTAAATTGTGCGAGAATGGTCTCAATATTAATACTTGGATCGATCTGTTTACCCCACCTCACTGACATTAATGTATGTCACAACAAATGTATAAATAACGGTTGAATGAATGAAAGAATGAATGAATGTCAAATGAAATGTGATATGACCAATTAGACTGAGGTCACTTTGAAATGCAAAAAAAATTGATATGTGTCATATTCAGTACCACATATGAAAAAGATATGGGTCAGTCGAGTGTGAAGCAACCGAGATGAGGATAAGTTCCTCCAAATCCCAGGCCATGGTCTTGAGACAGTAAAGGGTAGAGTTTAAGTATCTCGGGTTTTGTTCATGAATGAGGGAAAAATGGAGCGAGAGATTGATAGGTGGATAAGTGCGGCGTCTGCAGTGAAGCGGGCACTGTACCAGTCTGCCGTGGTGGAGTGATGCCTGTTACCCACTGCCCCCTTTGTCGAGCGGCCGAAGCGGCCGGATAACACCGGTTTACATTCAAAGTCTATGGAGGAGACGCGTCGAGTCACGGCGAACAAGGAAGCGGCGCGATTCAAGTGATCGAAGCGGCGCGGGGGCAGCCTGCACACGCACGCGCGCGTCGCCGTCGAGCCGCCGACGTCCCAAATGTTGATCTCTGGCGGCTCGACGCATCCGGCAAACAGTCGGGAGAGCCTCGCTATCTGATTACACAACCACAACGGGACTTTTTTCGGACTTTTTAAACTCACCGGATCGAGCCTCCAGGAATTGGAACCAAACTCCGGTAAGAAACGTGGCATTTTTACAGTTGCTGCTGACAGGCTGCTGTCCTCTCCAGTGTAGATCACCCCAAACATAAAAAAAAGTTTTAATCTCATCGAAGACCGTCGGAGGTGCAGTTAAAACAACAACTGAACCCGGAAAACAAGCCAGAGACCCCTCCCTCTGCTACCCCCTAGTGTACGTCATCAGACGGTGTTCAGTGGTTCAGTGGGACCGTGACCAGCGGCCAAAAGGGGACGGCAGGCGCGTTTCGAGTTGTGCAGTGGGTAACCGGCATGAGAGCCGAGTTAAAAATCAAAAGCTCTCCCATTTACCAGTTGATCTACGTTCCTACCCTCGTCTGTGGTCATGAGCTTTGGGTTGTGACAAAAAGAACGAGATCATGGACACAAGCAGCCAAAATGAGTTCCCTTTCAGTCATGGTCTCTCGGTGCAACATATGCTATGGGAATTGCGCCCCCACGCGATTACCTGAAGGAATACATTCACGCCTTTACGGCAGGGGCGTCAGCGTTGCGCCAGAGGCCCCGCCCTCTGGGTATTTAAGCCGCTGACGCCCATCCATCTTTCTCTTTTTTGCCCTTCACCTCGCTTAACACCTGAACTTCGTGGGACTTCTCTGTTGTCGCATCGCTCGATTGAGGTGAGCTTGCTCCCTACACTGAGCGTACAGAGAAATTTTCCTGCATACTGCTGGGCTGGCGAAAGCTAGTCCAGCGTTTTTCTACTTACCTCAAAGTTTTCTTCTCTTTCCGCAGCTGCTTCGCTCGACGGCGCTAACTGCGTCACAACCCCCTGCTAACCATTAGCAGGCTAACCAGCGAAAGCAAGACGACGGAGAGGACGGCTTCGAAACAAAAGGAAATTAGGAACAACTTTGACGCTTCTTGTCTCCGGACATGGCTCCCGAGAAGGGAAAACGGAGGACAAAGAAGAAGAAAAACAACAGGACGACAAGCCCTCGCTCGCGCCCCTTCCCCAACAGATGCGGCTACTCCCTCTCGGTGACGGACACCCACGAGGCCTGTCCTGTCTGCCTAGGGATTATGCACGCGAGAAAAACGTTGGAATTCCCCGACTCCTGCTTCCACTGCCGTCAAATGTCGGCGGTAGTGAGGAAATGCTGCACGGAAGCGTTGGCTAAATCCATGGCTAAGGCCACGGCGCTGAAGGTCGCACGTCGCACAAAGCTGCTCGCTCCCGAACCGGAGCTCGAGAACGTGGACCTGGAATGCAACGGTCGAGTCGGAGATGAAAATGTCTCGGACTCCTCGGTTGCCATCGAGGACTCGATGCCCGAAATGTCTGACCAAGACACCGAATACAGTTACAGAGGAGAAAGTGTGGATTCCTCCCAGAACCTGGGGTAAATCCTACCGGAACCGGACTTGTCAGTCCTTGCTCTGTTCGACCGGTGCCATAGGGCGGCGGATGCCCTACAGGTCACATGGCCAGACCCCATGCCTCGCCAACAAGCTACGAGGCTGGCGGGAAACTACTTCTATGCAAAGCAGTCGACAGTGTCGCAAAAAATGCCCATTTTTACGGACTTCCTCATGGAGTTCAAACGCTCCTAGGTGGAACCCGGAGCTCCCATCATGCTGCCACTATCCCGACTCCTTGATGTTACGGGAATGGAGACAGTGGGCCTCGCCAGCGCACCCCTGATAGAGGAGACTCTGGCTGCTCACCTGGCCCCCGCAACCACGGGGACGGAACCAGCGCTATCCAGTAGGGCCTGCCTCGCTTTAGAGAAACAACTTGAGAAGTGCTACAGGGCTCAGGGCCTTGCGGCTCATGCAATGAATGCATCAACCATGGTGCAAGCGTACCTGGCAGAAAAACTACAGGATATCCAGGTAACAAAAAACGAGCAGGCCGCAACGGAGGCCATGGAGGAGGTCCGTCGTGCCTCTGACCTTGTGCTCCGCATGATGGGGACAATAGTCATTTCCCATGGCAAAGCAATGGCGGAAATAGTTGTCATCCAGCGCCATCTTTGGCTAACATTGTCGGACCTCCCGGAAAACCAGAGGTCCACCTTCCTCCAGCACCCGATCGAGACAACGGGACTCTTCGGGGGATCCGTGGAACGCGTCCAGGCCAGGCTGGAACAAAGACGCAAACAGGCGGAAGCCCTCAGCGAGAGGTTGCCGAGGAAATGCTTTGCACCTCCAAAGGAAGACATGCATGGCCTTCCACGGAAGAGACCCGCTGGTGACAGTGAAACTTTCCAGTACCGGCCGAGGGCCTCTTCAGTGACCTCGTGCAGAACTCAGATTCGGGCCTGATGAAGCAGGATGAACTGATAATTTTACAGGTTTGCCCGCCCACGCGGTACGGGAACCTAACATTTTGAGCCCAGTCTCTACTTGTAAAGAACTACGAGGAGCTGGTGACATGTGTGCGTGCACCAAACATGACTCGCCTACTGTATGTGTAAACAAAACAAACACTGTTTCAGGCATGTACAAAAATAAATGTACCAAAGCACAAACTGCCCTGGTTCTTGACTCGAGTCCCATTTTTATAAAACACAAACCATGTGGTCAAACTATGAACCACAGCAAGATACACGAGCTCTGCCAGAGACAGTCAGATCTTGCGATATCTTCTGTTGGGCCGACCAGCCGGCTCGAAAAAGCGCGAGAGGGGTCAAAGGCCACCCCTCCAGTGCTAAAACACGACGAGCAGCAATTCAGCATGCCGTCCAGGCTCAGCACACACGCGCAGGCCTGGAAGGCATGTCTACCAAATGATTGGGTCATGACAACGATATGTCACGGGCTCAAGTTGCAGTTCACATGAAGTCCGCCCCACTTCACAGGGGTGCTGCAATCTAAGATTAACCCTACACGTGCACACGTGCTGAGGGAGGAAGTTTTGATGATGTTGCAAAAAGGAGTGATTAGTTTGGTCTCAGGACGCAAACTACGCTCTGGCCACTACAGCAAGTACTTCCTTGTGCCCAAAAAGGATAATTCCCTGAGACCGATTCTGGATCTCAGGACTCTCAACAAAATAATTAAAACCTTTAAGTTCAAGATGCTTACACTGCAGCAAGTTCTCCAGTCTGTGAGACCAAGAGTCTACACATGTACAGTGGATTTAAAAGATGCCTATTTCCACATAGGCGTGTGGAGGAAACACAGAAAGTTCCTCCGCTTTGCGTTCGAAGGGAACGCTTATGAATTCAAAGCCTTACGCTTCGGTTTAAAGACTGCTCCTTGTTCATTTACTAAATGTTTGGATGCAACCCTGACCCCCTTTAGGAATCAAGGACTCAGGGTCATGAATTATTTTGATGACCTGCTGATTCTGGCTGGAAGCAGAATGCAGGTCCAGTCACACTCCCATAGGGTGATCTCTCACCTGGAGTCTCTCGGTTTTGTCTTAAACCTACAAAAAAGTGATCTAACTCCATCACGGGTTACCGTATTTCTGGGAGTACAGATCGACACTCTCTGGTACAGAGCATGGCTCTCAAAGGAACGAGTCTCCTCCATTCTCCGTTGCCTGGAAAGATTTAAACTGGACCAACGGGTACCTGTGAAAATGTGCCAACGCCTTGTAGGCCTCTTGGCGGCAGCCATTCCCTATGTGCCATACACATTACTGAAAATGCGGCCCATACAAGTATGGCTAAACCGACCAGACACAACCTGCCCTGTCTAATCAAGCAAGAAAGGTTAGGATAGATTCAGAGTGCCTGAAGGCCCTGGAACCTTGGAGAGATTTGTCCGTTTTCATGGAAGAGGTCTCGCTGGGAAGGGTGTCATCTCGTGTAGTAATCACGACGGATGCCTCTAAAACAGGACGGGGGTGATCTGCAGAAATCAGAACGCCCGCGGCCTTTGGAATGTACAGGAAGCAAGATTGCATATCAACTTCCTGGAGTTGCTGGCCGTATTCCTGTTATTAAAATACTTATTCAATAAAGGTCTGATCGCTGGGTAACACATTCTGGTGAAATCAGATAACAGGACCACAGTGTCCTTCATCAACAGAGAGGGAGGGACAAGGTCCTAGGCCCTCCTCGGACTGACGTAGAGGATGCTCACGTGGTATGCTTCAAGAATATTGTCACTTAGGGAGACTCATGTCCCCGGTGATCTAAATTATGGAGCAGAGGCCCTCTCAAGAGGGCCTCTCTTGGCGTCAGATTGGAGCCTGAACCCACGGATTGTGGAACAGGTCTGGTCACGATTTGGGAGAGCCTCTGTGGACTTGTTCGATTGCAGGGCAAGCTCACAGTGTGACCTCTACTTCTTGAGGGAAACAGACGCACCATTGGGAATGGATGCTCTGGCACATGATTGGCCAGCAGGGGTGCTCTACTATGCCTTTCCACCTGTCCCTCTGATCGAGGCGACACTGGAACGTGTACGCCAGGGAGCCCTCTCCCTGATCCTCATAGCCTCCAGATGGCCACAGAAACCGTGGTTCCCGGAGTTGATTTCAATGTTATCAGGGATACCACGTCAATTACCTCCTCACAAGGACCTGCTGACTCAGGCACGTGGACAGTTTCTACACCCACGTCTGGAGTTGTGGCAACTTTCAGCCTGGCCTTTGAAGGGAACTGGCTGAGAGCCTAAGGCTTTGATTGCTTTATCCCAAAACAAACAGTAACATCATATGCAAGGGTACCCCTTGGTGTTTATGTTTTGCTTAGGATATGTTTAATGGAAGGGATTCCCCTCTCCCTAACAAATCTCCAACATCAGGATGGGCCACACTTGTCAGTCGTGCCCCTTGTATATACAAAAAAGTTTTCACCCTAGGGACTTGGGAGGTTATCCTGTGTTTGACCTGGGTTTTCTACCTCCACATTTGACACCAATTACTTGTGACGTAATGGGTCCCTTGCTCCTTCCTCCTGTTTCTCAGGTTGTTCCAGAGAGAAAAAGGAGATGATGAGTACTCACACTAGTGGAGCACGCTTAGGCTAGCTGGTGTTGTTTATCTATGTGCCTAGTTGAAATATCAAGTTAAGGTTTTTTACATTTGGCATTTTTTCTTCTCAGCCTATGCTCTCTACATTCCCTGTAGAAAGCAGCTGGGAAATACCTGTCTTTTTAAGGTGGATGTTCTCGCATGCATTTTGCTGAGCATTTCAAGGGCGTGAATGAATTATGTTCCCATAGCATATGTTGCACCAAGAGACCATGACTGAAAGGGAACTGAAAGTTATGCACCATAACTCATGTTCCCTGAAGGAAGGGAACGAGGTGCAACATATCTGGCCCTTTTCAATGCTGAAAGCTCGGTGAAGTGCATTTCGGAGAAAGATGGATGGGCGTCAGCGGCTTAAATACCCAGAGGGCGGGGCCTCTGGCACAACGCTGACGCCCTTGCCGTAAAGGCGTGAATGTATTCCTTCAGGTAATCGCGCGGGGGCACAATTCCCATAGCATATGTTGCATCTCGTTCCCTTCCTTCAGGGAACATGAGTTATGGTGCATAACTTTCAGTTTTCTCTGCAGGGTGTCTGTGCTCTCCCTTAGAGATAAGGTGAGAAGGTCGGTCATCCAGGAGGGACTCAGTAGAGTCTCTGCTTCTCCATGTCGAGAGGATCCATTCATTAGCAACGAACCACGCCACAAAACACAAGTTTAAGTTTTTATTGATGAAAACATGAGGGATGAAGGGATGAGTGGTTGTAGGGATGAGGGAAGAAAGGGGATGTAGGAAAGCTGATAGGAAGGGATGTAGGGATGGAGGGATGAGGGGATGAAGGGATGAATGAATGTAGGAGAGAAGTAGGGATGAGTAGATGAAGGGAAGATGGAAGTAGGGATGATTGGAAGGGATGTAGGGATGGAGGGATGAGGGGATGAATGAATGTAGGAGAGGATGAATGTAGGGATGAGTAGATGAAGGGAATATGGAAGTAGCGATGATAGGAAGGGATGGAGGGATGAAGGGATGAATGAATGTAGGAGAGGATGAAAGTAGGGATGAGTAGATGAAGGGAATATGGAAGTAGGGATGATAGGAAGGGATGGAGGGATGAGGGGAAGAATGAATGTAGGAGAGGATGGATGTATAGATGAGTAGATGAAGGGAATATGGAAGTAGGGATGAGGGGATGAAGGGATGAGTGGAGCTGAAGGATGTTGTCCGAGGAGAGTGCTGAAGGGCTTGGGATGAGAAGACTTGCGTGGGGTTAGGCCTTCGGGAACGGTTCACTTGTTTTCCTTCCCGAGCCCGACGATGAACCCCAAAAGTCGCTGGATTAAATAAAACAAGGACATGTGTGAGCTTGGAATAAGTCACTGAGGTTGTTGCGGATGTATGCCAAGTAGGCTCGGAGCAAGAACCGATGTTGGGCTAAGATTAGAGTTAATTTGCGAATAAACTGCAGGATAAATAGAGAGTGAGAACAGCCTTTGTTAATCATGTCCACGACTGTAATGTTATCAGTGTGGATGATTTCGACCATTCAAGACCCCAAAGGATTGCAAGGACTAGGAACCCCATAAGAAACCGAAGTAAACCGAACCGAGACGCTCGCGAGCTGGAAATGAATTCCACGTCGGACAAGCAAGTCCGGAAGGTAGAAATACGGATTTAGAGGGCGGAGTGAGAATAGGCAACGAACAGACGGAGGGATACGATGTCGAGAGATGAACAATGGAAGATGGCAAACTACGTGGAAAGCGGGAGAAACTGATCCGCCGTGATAAGCGGACGGGGAGCGAGGAGCTAAGCCGAAAGGACAAAGGAAGATGACAATGACGAAGACGATGACTATGAAAATGACGAAGACGTCGACGATGACAAAGAAGAAAAAGACGACGGCCAACACTTTGCGACGTCGCTGCTGCGTGAGAACACTGATGAAGAGGAAGATGATGATGGTCAGCACATCGGAACAACTGTGGCTGGGTGAAAGTGCCTTGAAGATAAAGATGATGAAGGTCAGCACTTCGTTACAGCAGTGGCTGCGAGAAAGCGCCTCGAAGACGATGATGATGGTCAGCACTTCGTAACAGCTGTGGCTGTGCGAAAGCGCTTCGAAGATAATGATGAAGACGGTCAGCACTCCGTTACAGCCGTGGCCGTGCGAAAGCGCTAAGAAGATAACGAAGATGATGGACAGCACGTCGGTACAGCTGCGGCTGAGTGAATGCACTCCGAAGACAATGATCACGACGGTCAGCACCTCGTCACAGCAGTGGCTGCTTGAAAGCACAGAGATGACGAGGATGATGATGAATGGTCAGCACTTAGGTACGGCAGCGGCCGTGCGAAGCACTAAAACGATGAGGATGACGATCGACAATGTACAGCAACTCGTGTCAGCCGAGGCCGCATCGAGCGCTCAGAAAATGACGAAAGGATGAGGGACGAGGGATGAGGGGCCGTAGGGAGGAAGGGATGAGGGGATGAAGATCTGATCGCCTGTGTTAGGCAGGTCAACACTTTGTGACGCAGCGGCTGCGTGAGAGCACCGAGATGATGAGGATGATGATGACTGTCAGCACATGGTACAGCTGTGGCTGCGACAAGCACTGAGATGAAGAGGAAGACGATGAGGGTCAGCACGTTGTTACGGCTGCGGGAAAGCACCGTGACGACGAGGATGACGATGGTCAGCACATAGGTAAGCTGAGGCTGTGTGGAAACACCACGATGAAGAGGATGATGACAACTAGTGATGACGTTCAGCATGTTGTGTCAGCTGAGGCCGCGTGAAAGTGCATTGAAGATGATGGATGGATGGATGAGGGATGAGGGGTCGTAGGGAGGAAGGGATGAAGGAGGAAGTATGGGAGAAGGGAGGAGGGGACGAAGGGATGTGGGGATGAAGGAAAGAGACGTAGGGATGAGGGGATGTAGGGATGAATGGATGGAGGGGTGGGGATGTAAGGATGAAGGGATGTAAGGATGAGGGGAAGTAGGGATGAAGGGATGGAGGGGTGGGGACGTAAGGATGAAGGGATGAAGGGGTGAGGGATGTAAGGATGAGGGGAAGTAAGGATGAAGGGATGAAGGAAGGAAATGGGGGTGACAGGATGAGGGGACGGGAGGAAGGAGGGACGAATGGAGCGAACGGAAGTCGCCGAAGGAGAGTGCGAAAGGGCGCGCGATGCGAAGACCCCTGCACGGGGAGCCAATGAGAAAGGAGGCATGGGAAGAGTGGAGGGGGTAGCTGGCTCCCACTGGGGGGAGCAATCGCCATGACAGAAGGTCCTGCGGGATCTTGGAGCAAGTGTCCGAGGTGAAGCCGCGAGCGGTTGAAAAGCAGCTGAAACCAGATTGGAATGATGGGAAGAAGGGAGTGTAGATGGAGCGATGGATGGCGACGCTGCGAAGCCCGCTAAGGCCGGGACCGAAAGACGTTGGAGAAAGCAGGGGAAGTACAGACAAAGAGGTTGCAGTACAGGTGGTAAGGTGACCTGGCACCCACTGGGGGGAGCTGCCGCCACGATGGAAGGCCCTGCGGTCGCTCGGAGCAGATGTCCGAGCCGAAGCCGTGGGCAATGGAAAAGAAGTCGAAACCGGAATGGAATGATTGGAAGAAGAGAATGATGATGAGGGATGGGTGGCGATTTCGTAGAACCTGCGAAGGCGGGACCGAAAGACGTTGGAAAAAGCTGAGAAAGTACTAAGAAAGAGGTTACGGGTACAGGCAGTAATGTGACCCGGCTCCCACTGGGGGAGCTGTCGCCATGACGGGAAGTCCTGCAGTCGATGACGGAATGACGTCACGGTAGACGTTGGAGAATAGCAGCCAAGTCTGCTTAATAAGCAAACGTGAGCTTGTTGTCTACAGATACACATAAATTTGGTGAGTCGATCGTTGTGGTGTCTTGGGCTTGTTTGGAATGCTAAGCCGCTTGCTTGGGCTTGTTAATCTTAGCACTTTATTCTATGTCTAGAGTGACAAGACCACGCTAAAATTAGCTACAATAGGGGAAACACGGGAAAATATAATAAAGAATGGGAGACAGAGCGCACACTTAAAGCATGATTCAGGATAGAGATTAAAGAAAGTAGTATGTTAACTTAGCTCAACTATGAGATTACCATACAGTTTTTATTCTATTTATCTTAGTTATTTTATTTATTTTATTTGTACGCATCCATCAAGATTCTGTCGTCAATGTCCAACGTTGTCAACACTGCAAAACGATTCCAAGAGGTTTCATGGGATGAAGTTGTGTAATTATGCAAAATGTAATTTATGTTTATTTTATCATTCATGGTTTATTGATATCAATTCTAATTGATTTTATCATTTATTTTTAGAGTGGATAAGTTCTTCAAAGCGTTAAGCTAGCAAAACGGTGCTGGTTATATGTACAGTAATGCCCAAAAAATGCATACTGACAAAAAACGGCCGTCGTTTCACACAATGAGGCGGGCAGCCAGTTGGGCTTGGTTTGGGCTGGTCACTTGTTTTCGTCGCGAGATCTGGCAACACAGATTGGAAGCGGAAGCGGAAGCTGGAACACAGTCGTGGCCGCGGGTAGTTCAGATGACGGTAAAGTCGGCGCCAGTCGAGGCACCGAGGAGGAAAGGAGCTGAAAGAGACACAATCCATCGTCAGAACAGCTGAAAGGGGTACCCATTCAGCGGAGCGAGCGCCGAAAGCTGGCAACGGTACACGGCTCGAGAAGCTGGCGTGTTGGAATAACACTGGAAGAGGAACGCTGAGGACCAGGAAACGAGCATGTGGACTAAACGCCTCGGGCCGACCAGAAACGAGAAATAGATGCGAGTGGCGGATAGACCCCGGAAGGGTGAGAAACAGTAAATGAAATAGTAAGGGGCCGAGTCCGAGGATTGAAAATACTTAGCTTGAGTCGCGAAAACGGAGCCTGGAGCCCGACTGGCAACAGCAGGAGGGGACTCGTCAACGGCGGATGGAACTCC
Organism: Garcialebias charrua; assembly: GCA_038048925.1. Taxonomy (NCBI): domain Eukaryota; kingdom Metazoa; phylum Chordata; class Actinopteri; order Cyprinodontiformes; family Rivulidae; genus Garcialebias; species Garcialebias charrua. The sequence continues at coordinate 39,208 of JBBPBX010007706.1, read as the reverse complement.
GAAGAGACCCTCGGAAACAGAGTGGAGGACGAAAGAAGAAGCGTCGTCCATGGTGAGTAGAAGCGCCGTCGACAAAACGTAACGACTGAGATTAGATGAATAGGTGAGCGAGGTATATGTAGGTTGCGTGGGATAATTGGAGGCGTGATTTGGGCGTGGCCCTGCTCCCGAACCTAAGTTAACTTATTAAAGGTTCAGTCTGCAGTTTCTGTAGAACAGCAGAACTTAGAAAAAATTTCAACAAGCAAAGCATTCTGATCCCTCCCCCTCAGAGCCATATATGGCTCTGCCCCCTTGTGGTCTGTTGAAATTTGAATTCAAGCTCTGTTTTTATTGGCTGATTCAAATTCAAGCTCGGTTTTTATTGGCTGGTTACAAACTTTGTTTTTATTGGCTGGAAAATGGCGGGTCACTTTTTCTTTTTAGAAATGCTTATTTACCACCTGGAGAAGCAAGGGGACAATATTTTTTTTAAAGTATTTTTGAATTAAATTGAAGTTGCATCAGTCAAAAAAAAGGCATCATGAAGAGGAAAAAAACAACAAGTCGCTTGGGAATATAAGTCGTGTTTATTTTGCGTCACCACGGACCCCCGAGAAACATGGGCCGGTGTCGTGCCAAAAATGGATTGGCTGCCAAAAATGGATTTGCAGCCGCGCGCACGGGAGTACTCACTGTTGCAGTTCTTCGAAATTTAACGAGATTAACACTTACAATTATTTGTACGCTCGACATTATAGCAAAGGTGTGTCTCAAGTTTAACTTTTCCGTAATAAATGCACTTTAATGGTCAATGTTTGGCGGGGGTGGTGGGGGTAGTGGTACAGCAGTGTTTCCCCTACCATTATACAAGCGGGGAGCCCCCCTGAGCACCCCGCCTACCAAACCGAATCCCCCCCTCACCGGCACTGACATAGCACTAAGCTAGCAGTGCGAAATACAGACTGTAGCTGAAAAGTTAAAGGCAGAACTCACATTGCCTCTTCCCTCATGCTGAACACCCTCCCCCCTTGCTCAAAAACGGTTACAAGCTGCGCTCAGACATGTCTCGGTCCCCCACGTCAACAAAAATCATGAATGAGATGAGCACCCTGCCATGGCAAGTTAAATAGGGGAAACACTGTACAGGAACAATACAGTATATACGCCTACCGGTAGTTGTCAAAAGCCTAGAGGGCCCTCTCGCGCCTCTAGTGGCGGCAAATGGTAATGTTTACAATTCATGTCAGTATGAATGAACATGTCTGTCAAAAATTGTCATGAATAGGAAAAAACAACCACAAGTTGCTTCGGTGTAGCAGGACGTGCAAATCTGTGCAAAAAACTGCGACTTACATGCCGAAAAATATGGTAGTTGTATTTTTAGATTGCTTTGCATTGTCCATTGCACAAAAAAGATGTTTGAGATGGATTGTAAAAAAAATAAAGACTACGTAGAATAATTAGGAACTATTTATGCATTCAGTTGATAGTTTGTTAAATTTCAAATTTAATGATTCCTTTGTTCCAGCTTTTTTCAATATACAGTACAGTATGCTGCTTTTACTCTTTTTTTTAAATGTAAATTGAACAGTAAGAAAAGCATTATGGGTATTTTGGGGAACATCATCTGCTACGTTCACGATTCCCATTCGTAGAACTGTTGTAGTAAAATCAAATAACCCATTTCCGACCAACTAATCAAAATTGATCATTAGTCACATTCTAATGTTTCTACCTACCGGTAATATAGGCTCTGGCTGAAGCAAATAATGCAGTGTAATAATTAAATAAACTTAAATATGTGTGCATATACTGTATTATCAAAGAAAACACTGACTGCAAAGTGAAACCAACGGGAGTTTTGTAGTTACATTTATTTCTTTATGTACATAAGATGTTCAAAATGAGTCCCGTTTTGCAAAGGTTAAAAATATCCAGCTTCTCTACACAATATATTTGAAGTAGCGTGATTTTCTGATCATGATAGAGCAACAAAAAAGGTGTGCATCAACTAAATTATCTTAAGTCATGTTTGCTTTATTAAAAACAACATTTGGTAGATGGGGTGTATAAATCTGAAGTAGTTTAAGTGATATATTGTGACACGTGTTGGAGCAAGAAGATGGACAAATGTCGATTATCAAGCCTGAAAGACTTTTGTGTGCATAAATTCAAATGTAGAGTGTGGCACGAAACTGCCACAAGCAGAATTTGAATAGAGTCTGTCGAGGAGCAACACACACTTCAGCTCACAACACAACAACTAGCTACTGCACGCACACAAAAACCAGCGACGGTGAAATTAAACCATTATTTTTCAGCTGACCTCTGAAAACAAAGTCAGGAATGTAGAAATCCTGACTGCAGGAATTACAAGACGTCTGTCGCATTCCATTTTACAGACACCTGGAAAAATAAAACATAAATATGAAATATACAACAAACAAACAAACAAACAAACAAAAAACACAACCGATGGTTCTGTCTTCATAGAAATGGACCACGAAGCAGCTGGTGGCTGTTGAAGGTGGAGAGAGGCGTTTCCATCGACCTGCTGTGCCTTATACAAGCTCCCACTCTAGTGGTGTGCACGTGAACTGCAGCGACTGGCCGCGCTCCAACCACAACCGGCAGCTGCAGGTGAACTCTTCTGATGCGACGTCCGACAATTCGACTTGCCGGTGGTTGTTGTTTTTTTTTTTAGAGCCCAAAACGGGCCGGGGTGCGTTTGGGTGTCATGGGGGCCTCCTCTCTTCTTCCTGGGGTGCAGATTTTTACCGCTCTGAATTGAAAAAAAGAAAAGAAAAAAAAAGATAAGTAAAGGTCACACATTAAATTCCTGGCAAAAACCAATGCAGACATGTTCCTGTTCTTAGTTTTCTACACCGCCTTGTAATCTAGCCTTTTAATTTTTCGATACTTTTCCTTTTGATGGCTATTTTGTTTAGAGTTGTAAAAAAAAAAAAAAATTTGTATGCTGCTTTTGTGACTGTCGTCCACTGTTGTCGTCACTCTTTGTTCAAACCAGGTCTCTCTTGTAAATGAGTCCCCGAGGCTCAATGGGACTAACCTGTCTAAATAAAGGTTGAATGAACATACAGAAAAAGTTGCATTTGATAAAACGTATAGTGAAACACTAAACATTTCTTGCTTTAGAGTTTCAGATGAAGGAAACGATGGAGGCGAGTGCAGCTGGAACAGAGGGGAAACGCAGGCTGGTGTCTTTGAGAAGAGTGCTGGGACACGGAGCCTGACAGCACAATCTATCATCTTTAATTACGTGACAATGACACTGCCTACACTTCCCTCATCTCTCCTTCTTGCTCACAGACACACACAACTTGAGCGATTACACCATTAGACCTCAACCTCTTTCCCCGTCACTGGGGGGTTTTCCACCAAAAGCTGTTCTGATGTTAGTCCGGAGCCAGCTTCAGATCTTTCTGTTTTAACCACTAAAACCTTCAACTGTTGCTGGTTCAAAAGAACTACCGTATTTTCCAGCCTATAAGTCACACCTTTTTGCCTAATTTGCAAGCCCTGCGACTTCTAGGGCGAAGCGACATATTTATGGATTTTTCCCCCCCCATATTTTTTAGACCAATTTTTGGCTGAGATATGACAGTTTCCATTCATTCTGATGAAAAAAATGGAGCAGTACCACTTTCGGCCGCTAGGGTCCACCGACCGTTCCCGGCTCATGTGTCCGACGGCAGCCTCCTCTGGTCGGACTCACTCTGTCGCAGCACGGCCTCCTGCTCTCTGGAGGTCTGAACTACTGTTAGTTCAGTGTTTTACTGTTACCAATGCAAAACAGTTCAAGAACCACAGAAAGTAATCACTGGATGGACTTTTACAAACTGTTAGCTGTAGGAGATGTTTGAGCTAAAATTCGATTTATTTATAATTTATTTTCGCAGCGCGCACCCTTTTGGAAGACGTCAAAGCATCACAATTTAAATCCAGCTGATTTTAACATTACGTTCATTTTTAAAGGAAAAGTTAAGCTCAGAAACACTTTTGCTATAATGTCAGCAAACATATACATTTTTACAAGGTGTATATCTTGTTAAATTTTAAAGAAATGAAGCGTATCCGCTCGCTGCGCGTGCACGCTTCGTAGCGAAACTATTTTTTTTAATTCAGCTGATTTGACCGGTACGTGCATTTATTAAGGAAAAGTTCAGCTCAGACACATCTTTGCTATAATTTTCAGTAAACAAATAATTGTTTTTAAGTGTTAATCTTGTTAAAGTCCTACCGTGCACGCTCCTGTGGCCATTTCCGGGTTGTCACCGCTGACGCGTAACATACACAACGCGTCAGCGGTGACGCATAATAGATGCGACTTATTTATGGATTTTTTCACTTTATTGGACATAATTGGACTGATGCGACTTATAGGGCGGAAAATACGGTACTTGTTTTTGTGCCTGGAAGCACGGCTGTGAAGAACAAGTGAAACGTTGTATCCAAAGCCAGATTAGCATTTATTCTGATCTGAGAAAACAAAAATCAGAGCCAAACCATCCAAAGAGCAGAGGAAAGTTGTGGTGTGACATCGTCAGTCAAGTTGTACGTGCTGGTTCATGCACTGCACAGCAGCATTCACAACATTTTTTTTTTACTGAATTAATAAACAATGTTTGCATCTTTATGCGTACATATTCGCCATTTATATGTCCCATTAAAAACATCATTTAATATTCCTGTTTGCACAACAGTTCATTAAAAACACCAACTATAAATTAGACCGATGATGTAAAGTCATCTGTTCGCAGGAAAATCAAACAAACACCAATTATCTTTACAAAACATCAACAGGTAAACAATTTTGGAAGAACTATTAAAAATGAAAGAATGTGGTTCTTTTAGGTCGTTTTAAATGTTTTTTTTTTTTTTGGAAGCTGGAGTTAACTTTGAGCCGACTGCAGCACCAGGTCTGAACGATCACTGGGAGGTATTGAAAAGGTGCACCCCTACCCAAAGAAACGAATTTCACACCCATCTTTTCGTCCTTGTTCATTTCCTCCACACAAGTTGTGGTTTCACAGCAGCATTTAGCACAAACAGAGAACGAGAAATGTTTTGTTTAACTCTTACAACATGGACTCCTTCTCAAAGAGCCACTTAAAGCTACTGTATGTAACTTTTCTAAAAATATATTTTTAACATTTTTCTTCATTCTGTCACTATCTCCTGACAGACTGATGTTAAGCAGGTAATCTCTGAAAAAAACTATAGTCCTCTGGCTTCTCCCGGTGGTACTACAAGCATTTCTAAAAACCCACAGTGACCCGCCGTTAACCAGCCAATAAAAAGAGAGTTTGGTTCACGAACGAGCTTCTCACGCTCATCCCCCGCCTGGCCAGTCACGAGACAGGCCATGCTGTGGAGGACGAGCTAAGGAGGGTGAGTTGCAGGTCAGCCAGAGCATTCATTCAACCTTTATTTAGTCCGGTAAATCTTATTGAGCCTCGTGGGCTCATTTACGAAAGCGACCTGCTACAAACTAAAGAATGATGAACAGCAA
>JBBPBX010007706.1:0-14129 GCA_038048925.1 Garcialebias charrua | reverse complement strand
GAGAGGCAACAGCTCTACCGACCGAGCCACCATGCCGCCTAAATTAAAAATCTAAAATAAAAAGCAGAACTTTATGTAAAACATATATAGTAAATCCCTAAATGATTTGATAATAACACTATTTTAAATGGTCCTAACAGTTCATACAGAGCGAGCTGGTGGTGTTGGTAGCAGCAGGTCGTTGCCGTCTCACCTCCTCTCCGAGGTTGGTACCGATCTCCTCGCTGACTCTCTTTGCCACACTCATAGCTGCCACTCTTCGAGGCTGAGTGCAACCCACCATGCCATAGCGCGTGTAGCCATCTTCATGTAGATACTGGGTCAGCTGGGTGGTCTTACCGCTACCCGTCTCCCCAACAACAATGACTATGCTGTTGTCCCTACAAATTGCAGTAAATAAAGAGATAATTTATCACAGTTTTGATGCAATGAAACATACTTTTTGTAAATACTGTAAATAAAAGTTGATTTGAAGAGAGCAATAACACTTATTTAAATACCTTATAATGTTGAGAAGTTGCTGCCTGACAGCAAAGATGGGGAGGTACTGTCTCTGCTCCAGAAGACTCTTCTTCTTAGCAAACTCACTGCTGGCCTCACTCTTCTCTTTCATGTGCTCTGCAAATTTTTGATCTGCTCTGTGAGGCATTTAAAATGAATTTAATGCAAAAGTTTAAACAAACTGACAAAACATTTTTAAGTAAAGTACATGGCGTTTAAAAAAAATAAACTAAATGTGCAATTTGCTCACTTGTAGTCAACTTTGCCATCTTCGCCCACCACTTTGCCTCCTGGCTCTTCATCTTCCGTCTTCTTTATTCCCATAATATCACCCAGCTTGGTGCCTGCCAGTTCCCAGTGTTTGTGCTGTGCCTAAAAACAAAACAAGATGCGCTTGAACTGATCTGCTCTTTATAATATTACATTACAACCTGAAGATGAAAGGATTCTAGTAGTCTAAATTCTCCAAACACCCAAAAAAAAAAGAACATTCAACACAAGATTTTACGCAACCGATGGTCGTTTACTCCAAATTTGTGGAGTATAGTGTGACCATATGGTTATTTAGTGAATTGATGCTAAACATCACCAACAGTTTGACAAAAGTGCACTGACAAAGCCTGTTAAAAGAAAAAAAAAAGTCTTTCAATGAACCATCAACATGAAGAACTATTTTAAGAGTCAAAAATTATGAAGTGATGGAGGTCTTTTCAGTAGTCAACAAAAATACATGTGCACGTGAATTTGTCTAAATTGAAGCAGTTAGCGAAAAATAATAAAAACACAAGGAATAATTTTTTTTATGAAAGTTCTCCACTGAAACAATATTTTAGCAGTCCTTCCCCAGCCCAAGAATTGGTTTGGAACAAAAATAAAAAATAAAAGCAAAGTGTATTTTATTGTAACCCAGTAGGGCTGAGCGATATCTCAATATTTTAAAAATATTCAGATAATTTCATACGCGACATAAGATGAGAGTAGATTGTTTATATCAATATTTCTACGTTGCGTTAGAATTGGATTTGAAAATCCGTGTAGTTCTTCTTTGTCGTGACCTCCTCCTTCTCCCTCACTGAATACAAACACAGCCCCTCACGTGCTGCTTCACACATGCACTTACTAAAGTTCTCATTTATTTTGTAGAGTTACAGCTATTGTTAATACATGTACCTGTGTGACACAGCTTTGACTCAGAAATATATTTCTGTTATTACTTTATGTAAAGAAAAAAATATTGAGATAGATATTGTATATTGACTTTTATCTTGAAATAGTGAGATATTCATTTTGGTCCATATTGCCCAGCCCTGTGACCCAGTTTATTTTTGTTTGCAAACAAAGCATACCTTCTTGCGTTCTTTTTGCTCACGATGTTTACGAACAAGCTGGCTGCCTTTTCGAGAGATGATGGCCATGTCAGAGGTGGGATCCTTCACGGGGATAATAGGCTCAGGCTGCAGGAGAAAAAACACAACACACACAAACAAACATTTTTAAAAACTAACTGGAATGCACATTTATTCGTTTTGCTGTTGTTATTTAAATTAAGAAACAACATTCAAGATTTAGTCTTCTGTTTCTTTCGGCTTTTCCCTCTTCATGAGTCGTCCTCCATCTCTCTCTGTCCTCACTCCAACCACCACCATGTCCTCCCTAACTGCATCCATACATCTCCTCTGTCTTTTTCCTGGAAGCTGCATTTCCAGGGTATATGCAGAAATTCTAGAGTTGAATTTAATACCTTTTAATACCTTTTTAATACCATCAAAATATTTTTTAATACCATCACGGCACCGAGCTGTAACCGTAGCGGCAACCTGTTGTATTTCAGTTCCATGCAACTAATTGTAAAGTGATAAGATTACTGTCATTTTCTTCCTAAACTTTGGTAGTAAATGTAGTTTTATAACAATTACTGGATACAGTACATCAATTTGCTTCTTGCCTCAATAAAAGCACTGACCTATTTGTTATTTAAATCTAACCCAAGAGAAAAAGTTTAATTGTTCCCACACACAGCATATCTCTAATGGCAAACAAAAAACTGTAAACTTGAAAACAGAACAGTTTAGTTAAAATAATTCAACACTGAACACATGCATAATTCAAAAAGAGAGGGAGAAAAATAATAACTACTGTATTTTTCATCCTGTAAGTTGCAGTTTTTTGCATAATTTACATGCCTTGCAACTTATAGGACAAAGTGACATATTTATAGATTTCCCCCCCCCCCATATTTATAAACCATTTGACTGAAATATGACAGTTTCCATTCATTCTGACTGAAAAAAACAAACTGCAGTTCCTGATGGCCCCATAGTGTATGGCATGCTGTTGGCTGTTGTATCATGTAATAGGAAAATGTGCCTTTAATGACAAATTAAAAAAAGTTCAAGACAAAAACAACTGGACTTTATTTATTATACTATTATACTATACTTTGTTTTTTTATTGCACTTTTTAGAATTCACCATGTCCTGGATGACTGAGAATCTTCACTAGCTATTAATGACCCAATCGGCCTGCCATACTCTCCCCACCTCTCTGCTCATTGCTTCAATCCAGCAGCCAGCTGCACCGCCCCGGCGAAATGCAGCTAATTTGACCATTAAAGTGCATTTATTAAGAAAATGATAGACAGAAACACACCTCTGCTATAATTTCGAGCTAACAAATAATTGTTTAGGTATTTTTCTTGTTAAATGACGGCGAAACGAGCCGCGCTCCTTTTTCCTGTTTTCACCGCTGAGCGATCACGGTGCACACAGGCAGCGACACTTTTTAAAAAAAATAAAGCCGATTTAACCATTAAAGTACATTTATTAAGAAAACGTTAGACTGAGACACACCTTTTGCTATAATTTCGAGCTAACAAACAATTGTTTAGGTAAATTTCTTGTTAAATGTCGGAAGATAAAGTCGCGCTCCTCTTTCCTGTTTCTTTTTACAGACATGATACCAGCTGTAGGTGCGCGCGCACACTGACTGACGATATGACGTCTTTGTTTTAGCTAAGGTCCTACTTGGAACATAAAATTAGAAAAGATAAATAAATTCACAGACCTTTTTTTAGACGACAGAACAAGAAAAATATAGTTGTGTAGGTTTTAAAAAATTAATACCTCGTCAGATGACGTTTATTACTTTTTAATACTTTTTAATGGCCTTAATTTGTGTTAATTTCATTTACTACCTTTTACTACCTTTTAAAACCCCGCGGATACCCTGATTTCTAATATCTTTCTACCAATATACCCACTGTCCCTCCTCTGGACATGTCCAAACCATCTCAGTCTGGCCTCCCTAACTTTATCTCCCAGTTGTTTAACATGTGCTGTACCTCTGATGATCTCATTCCTGATCTTATCCATCCTTGTCACTCCTAAGGAGAACCTCAGCATCTTCATTTCTGCACTTCCAGTTCTGTCTCCTGTCTTTTTGTCCATGTCTCTGTCTCCAGACCATACAACATAGCTGGTCTCACCACTGTCTTGTAAACTTTTCCTTTGACCTTTGCTGACACCTTTTTGTCACAAATCACTCCTGAAACTTTTCTCCATCACTCCATCCTGCCTGGACTCTCTTCTTCACCTCTTTACCACATTCCCCATTTTCCTGGACAGTGGACCCCAAGTACTTGAAGTCCTGCACCTTTGTGACCTCTGCTCCTTGTAGCCTCACTGTTCCACTGGCCTCCCTCTCATTCACACACATGTACTCTGTCTTACTACGGCTGACTTTCATTCCTCTTCTTTCAAGTGAATACCTTCCACCTGTTCCCTGTTCTCACCACAGATCACAATGTCATCTGCAAACATCATAGTCCATGGGGATTCCTGCCTGACCTGATCCGTTAGTCGGTCCATCACCAGAGCAAACAAGAAGGGGCTCAGATCCGATCCTTGATGCACTCCCAAATCCACCTTGATTCTATCTGTCCCTCCTATAGCACATCTCACCACGGTCCTCATACATGTCCTGTACCAGTCTAACATATCCTGCTGTCCTCATACATGTCCTGCTGTCCTCATACATGTCAGATTTCCTCATGCAATACCACACCTCCTCTCTTGGCACCCTGTCATATGCTTTTTCTAAATCCACAAAGACACAATGGAGTTCTTTCTGACCCTCTCTGTACTTCTCTATCAACATTTTCAAACCAAAGATGCATCTGTGGTTCTCTTTCTTGGCATGAAACCATACTGCTGCTCACAGATAGTCACCTCTTGTCAAGATCAGTAAAGATAAAAATATTGCATAGTAATGGTGTTCAAAGTGGTTTCATAAGAGAACAGATCTATTTTTTTCAATAAGACTAAAAATCCAAGTAATTAAAATGGACGCCATTTACTTGCTTAGTGAAGACTATTCTTCCATCCAGGAAGGGAGGAACCAGATTGTGGATTAGCAGGTGAACCTTGGCAGCATTGTCTTCTTCAAAGTCTTCATCCACCTCCAACCTCTGCACCACACCGCTGGTCAACATTCGATTGGTCTCCCACCGCTCATTATCCTAAATGAAGAAATGCAGCTGATTACAGGGATGTGAGAATACTGTATATAAATAAGACACACCTGCACTTGTGCCTGGAAAAAATGATGGTCTGATTAAATAAAAAACACTGTGGTTGTACCTCGTTGATCTGTCGCTTCTGTGCAGATATTCTTTTTTGCGTCTGCTTTTGAAGGATCTGCTCTCGCTTCTTCACATAGTCCTCAGAAGTAGAAGTGAAAGGGTTGTGGAACTCGTCATAACCTTCATCCATCATGTACCAATCTCTGTCAGCTTGCTGCAAGTTAGTGAATCAATCAGAAATCAAACACTCTCATTAGCAAACAGATTTAGTTTCCATAAAGTATTAATAAAGGTTAAAGATAATATGCACCTTCTGCTCCTCCTCCCACTGTTCTTTCTCATCTTCATCATCAAACATGAGTCCTCCCCCACCACCATCTTTTCTACCTGAAGAAAACAACAAACAGAAAATGTTAAATATTACACTGTATTTAAAGCTAGCATGATAATACAAAATGATTTCAATTTAAAATAAATACCTTTTCCTTGTGATAAACGAGGTGTTGAACCTAAATGTTTTCTATCGTTGGCCCATTCGTTGTACTTGTAGGATGGGGTGGGTAGGGGTGTCTCATCAGAGGAACGACCTCTGACTGACCTGAAATAACAAGGGATGAATGTTTTAATAAAAATTCTAAAATTGTATGTCAAATATGAAGGATAAAACAGATTTTCAAGGTTCTTCATTACTATTTGCATCACGTGGTACATGAGGTGGAACAAAATTGTGTACTCAAGATCACAGTTACACCCAAAAGTAGCAAAAATATAAAGTATAAAAAGAAACAGTGATTTTTAAATTACTCTAAAAATAGAGTTAAAATGGCTATTTTCATACAACAGAATGGCATCAGCATACATTATGGAAGTGAAAAAAATATATATACCGGTAATAAAAACCAAAACTATAATGGCATGAGTTTGATTTGTGATATAATGCAATTGTACTATGAAATAAATAAATAAATATACAGTGAGGAAAATAAGTATTTGAACACTCTGCGGCTTTGCAAGTTCTTCCACTTAGAAACCATGGAGGGGTCTGAATTTTTCATCTTAGGTGCATGTCCACTGTGACAGACAGAATCTAAAAATAAATAAATAATCCAGAAATCACAATGTATGATTTTTTAAATAATTTGTGTGTTACTGCTGCAAATAAGTATTTGAACACCTGTGAAAATCAGTGTTAATATTTGGTACAGTAGCCTTTGTTTGCAGTTACAGAGGTCAAAGGTTTCCCGTAGTTCTTCACCAGGTGTGCACACACTGCAGCAGCAGGATTTTGGTCCATTCCTCCACACAGATCTTCTCTAGATCAGCCAGGTTTCTGGGCTGTCACTGAGAAACACGGAGTTTGAGCTCTCTCCAAAGATTTTCTATAGGGTTTAGGTCTGGAGACTGGCTAGGCCACTCCAGAACCTTGATCTGCTTCTTACGGAGCCACTCCTTGGTTCTCCTGGATGTGTGCTTCAGGTCATTGTCATGTTGGAAGACCCAGCCACGACCCATCTTCAACGCTCTAACTGAGGGAAGGAGGTTGTTCTCCAAAATCTCACAATACACGGCCCCGGTCATCTTCTCCTTAATACAGTACAGTGCAGTCGCCCTGTCCCATGTACCGGTACAGAAAAACACCCCCAAAGCATGATGCTTCCACCACCATGCTTCACAGTAGGGATGATGTTTTTGTGATGGTACTCATCTTTGTTCGTCCTCCAAACACGGCGAGTGGAATTAAGACCAAAAAGTTATATTTTGGTCTCATCTGACCACATAACGTTCTCCCATGATTCCTCTGCATCATCCAAATGGTCATGGACAAACTGAAGACGGGCCTGGACGTGTGCTGATTTAAGCAGGGGAACTTCTGTGCCATGCATGATTTTAAACCATGACGTCTTAGTGTATTACCCACAGTAACCATGGAAACAGTGGTGCCAGCTCTCTTCAGGTCATTGACCAGCTCCTGCCGTGTAGTTCTGGGCTGATTCCTCACCTTTCTTAGGATCACTGATATGCCACGAGGTGAGATCTTGCATGGAGCCCCAGTCCGAGGGAGATTGAGTCATGTTTAGCTTCTTCCATTTTCTAATAATTGCTCCAACAGTTGATCTTTTTTCACCAAGCTCCTTAGCAATTGCCCCGTAGCCCTTCCCAGCCTTGTGGAGGTCAACAATTTTGTCTCTGGTGTCTTTGGACAGCTCTTTGGTCTCAGCCATGTTAGTAGTTGGAGTCTTACTGATTGTGTGGGGTGGACAGGTGTCTTAATGCAGCTAACAACCTCAAGCAGGTGCTTCTAATTTAGAATAATAAGTGGAGTGGAGGTGGACTTTTTAGAGGTGGACTAACAGGTCTTTGAGGGCCAGAACTGTTGCTGATTGGCAGCTGTTCAAATACTTATTTGCAGCAGTAACACACAAATAAATTATTATTTTTTAAATCATACATTGTGATTTCTGGATTCCTTTTTTTAGATTATGTCTCTCACAGTGGACATGCACGTAAGATGAAAATTTCAGACCCCTCCATGATTTCTAAGTGGGAGAACTTGCAAAGTCGCAGGGTGTTCAAATACTGTACTTATTTTCCTCACTGTACATTATATGTACACATATACTGTATATACATACATAAGAGAGAGAGAAAAAGCGAGGAGACAAACAGAAGTAAAGTTTTACAAAATAATTATAAAATTTCCATGATTGACAGTCACCTGTCTCTCCTCTCACTCTCTGCGCCAGAGCGATGGCTTCTCTCTGAGCGGTCTGACTCTCTGTGAGATGGAGCCGGAGATGGAGACTCCCAATGAGAATGCCTCGTACTGCCGTAACCGCTATCATCTTCCTCCCAGTTAGAGCGGGAAGGTGTAAAGGCGTCTATGTAAACACAAAATAATTCGGGTCAAATAAATAAACAAGCGGATTTAAAATTGTGCAACCAACTGAAAGCAAACAATAAAAACAAACTAACCTTTGGGACGATGCTGTGGTGTTGAAGGTTCATCTCTCCTACTGCCCCTGCTGATGCGCTCGGAACAGCCATCTCTCTGCGAGTGTTCACTCCTCTCACTGCGCTGTGACCGGCTGCTGCCTCGATTGTGTCTACTGTCTCGCTCATCTGACACAGAAATAAAATGAAAACAACTTTCAAAATCTTCAAGTGAACAGACTTTGGCTCTTGTTTTTCAGAACATACAACAAATACATCCATGCATGATCTTTACACGCTTCTTTCTTTACGGGTCACAAGTGCCCATATCCAACATTCACTTTGCGAGAGGCGGGGTACACCTGGACAGGTCTCTAGTCCATCACAGGGACACATAGAGACAAACCATTTAATATCTCACTCGCACCTAGTAACAAAGAGTCACCAATCAGTTACATGCATGTTTTTGGTCTGTGGGAGGAAACCGGAGTACCCGGTATGCAGAGCGAGAACATGCAAACTCCACCCAGAAAGACCTCCAGCTGGGATTCAATCCAGCAACCTTCTGACTGAGAGGCAGCAGCTCTACCAACTGTGCCACCATGTCGCACATTAAATACACAATTTATATTTAAAAAATAATGGATCATTTGTTCTGTCAACAGTTGAAAAATGTGTGTGTCAATTTCACAATAATGCAATAAAATTTGGAAAGCATATCAATTTAAGTAGCTTATCTAGAAAAGTTTGTAGGGCTTTTTTGCATCACAATGGCAAAAATGTACATTTATTTAAACATTTCATTTTGTAAGAAAAATAATGTAGTTAAGAATGACCTCTTTCACTATGGTGATCTTTGCTCTTTCCATCTCTGTTCTTGTCCTCCTTGGAGGAGGCGTAGACTCCTTGTTCACGCCTGTCTTTCTCTCTCTGCTGGTTTTTGCGTTTGAACTCTTCACTGACGCCCCCCGGGTTGGAGGGCGTCTCAGACCCAGTCACACGGTACTTCCTGTGAGCAGGAAAAAAGAACAAGTTAAACCACACTATTAATTCTAGACATGTGTGCACTGATTCAAAAAAAAAAAAAAACTTTATGTTGACTAACCATATTTCACAATTTGAAATACATTTTTATAATCTTAATTTTGCACAATTTTGTATGCTGCCTTAAGTTAAAAAAAACAGAAGTTTAATTATAACAAAGATATGATCTTTTCAAAGTATTGCAGAAGAAAAAACATTTTAATAAATTCAAATTTGTTCAACAAATATTTGCATATATTTTTCCTTGATGTTCTAATAATACATACCGGTACCTTTCTTTCTTTGAACATGTCTCCTTATCGTCGTCCTCATCATCAGACCCAGAGTCACTTTTACTTTCCTCCCAGTCTTTGTAGGAGGAAATCTTTGACTTCTTTCTATTTTTGTCATCACCATTAGAATCTTCCTGTTCCTTAAGCTCACGCTCCTTCCTTTTCTGAGCAGCCAGCAGATCCAAGCCCAGCAAAGATGTGCGTGGTGAGGGTGCCCGGAAAACGTGGGTCTCTGAAGCAGCACTCTTCTTCTTTACTATCAAACCACCAACTTGAGCAGATGGATCAGCCCCTTCCAGCCTATGCATGGACACATCCTCATCATCCATAATCTGTGGGAAAGGTTTGACATGAAAATTTGCAGAGGTACTAAAATGTTGCACATGTAAACAAAATTAAAACATATTTTATTAAAGACACCCATAAATAATGTTAGTTTCTACATATACCCGCGCAAAGGTTATTTAATTATAAAGCTAAACGCAATGCTTCAAGATCTACTACAATTAGCTTTTGTTGCAATTAATTTCCATTTTACTAGGAATAAAAAACACTGTCTGTCATGACTTCTCTGAGCAGATCCAAAAAACCCAGGACCAGTCTAGATAAATATCTTACAAGCTCATTTATTAAATGTTTTTTTTTTCTTCTTTTTTTTTCACATTTTAAACTTTCTTCAGAACAAAACTCGGCTTTTAATTTAGATTTTTTTTAAACTCAGGAGTTGTGAACGACTTTTCACTATCGTACTTCAGTGTACATTAATAGTACTACGTACATTGTACTATTAATAGTACATTGTACTATTAATAGTACATTGATACATACATTAGGAAGTCAGTTCGAGTCCGATATGAAGAACCAACAGTGAAATGTTACAATCTCTCGCTGTAACTGCTACAAAAATAGTCTGTGACTATGACACTTTCCCCATAAAAGAAAAAATTTGATTAAACTATTATTTAGATTGGTTTTAAATAAATTATTTAAGATTTTTACTTACCTTAGTCCAAGCAGCTAATCCGGCTAATGCTAGCTGTTTTCTGTAACGGTAAAAGATGACTTGCAGAAAACCGTCGAGTTTTTCTTTAAATTTCAATAAGCTTTTGCAAAAACATTGTATTTTAAATAGCCTAATTATTAAGAACGTGGTCTAAAAATAGGACTTGTCGCGTCCTAATAAGAATTACAGTTGGGTTTTCGTAAACACAACGCCAGTATTTACGCACAAGAAAGCCGCCATTACAATCCCATCATTCTCGCTCCTCTTCTTCTTCTACTACACTTTCAGAAAAAACGGTGCCTTACTGTCCCTACTGGTCAATGGTAAAAAAGATCGTCATTCATTCATTCATTCAACCTTTATTTAGTCAGGTAAATCTTTTGAACCTCATGGGCTCATTTACGAAAGCGACCTGCTAAAACTAAAGAACAATGAACAGCAGTGATAGAATTTCATTAAACAATAAACAAACAAACAATAAACAATAGAAAACAAAAAGAGAGAAAAAAACAAAATATATATATATATATTTTTTTTTTTTTAACAAAGTATCAAAAAACTAGCAAAACATTATAAGGTAGACGTATAAAATCAAAGACAGGAACAAATCTGCATTGGTTTTTGCCAGGATTTCCAACAGATTCTGAAAACCATGATCTGAAAATCATGATCAACCATGATGATTAAGTCATGATCCGTCCTTCTTCCTTTTCAACCTAACATGCATGTTTTAGGTCTGTGGGAGAATCGACGAAAAAAAGTTAATTTGTGTAGATGCAACCTTTGACCTTATCATTTGTTTACAATGTAAATGTGTAACATTTTCAAAATAGTTAAAGATTTCAATTTTCAGTGGGTGCATTTTACGCACAAACAGCGCACATCTGGCACCCTCCGTGTTCTCAAATCTTCGTTGTCACGTGTTCTAAAAGGCGTCGTTCTGATTGGCTACGATGCAGATTCTCGCACTCTGATTGGTGACTTTTCGTGCCGGAGTTCTCTGACCACGACAGACACGTCATAAACGTCAGGTCTGCTGCCTGCCTGCTACCGGTGTGTACTAGTATTTAATGATTTCGTAACACACTGTGTGACTTTCTAGTTTTGTCTTCGTTGGTTTCTCCTCCTCTTTGTTGCGACAGTCAGAGTTTTCTGTAATTCAAGAACACTTCGGTCTCCATTCGCACCGAGAGGAAAGCTAGAGAGTCGGTTAGCTTGGACCTCGTCAGAAGCTAACGTGTTAGCTAGCTTCTGGTCGTCATATGTGTTTTTGAACAAACGGCTGAAAGAATGGGTGAAGAAACTTCTGCCAACAACGTCCGCAATGAGGAAAAGGCAGATGGCGCCGTTAAATTTTACACGTTCGAAGACGTTCGAGTGCACAATATGAGCAAAGACACATGGATCATCATCCATAATAAAGTGTACGACGTCTCACGTTTCCTAGAAGAGGTGAGAAAAACGTTCTTCCAACTGGGACAACCCAAGTCTTGCGTTATTTTCTACATACTTTGTGATTGCAATTGGTATTTTAGAACTTCTTGCACTTCCTGGAACTTTCAAGGGTCATGTGTTGACGTGTAAGTTGGGTTCAAGTGTTAACTACGGTGGCCCTGAGGGGCAGCAACAAATTAACAAATGAGGCGAAATACAAGTCCTGAAACAAATTAACAAATTCTGAAACAAATTAACAGATGGTAACAAAAGCAACATTTGTTAAAAAAGTGTTTATAGACCGATTAATCTGAAACATTTTGATATATTGACCAATTAATCTGAAACATTTTGATATAACACCCTGATGCATGCATTTTGATATAACGTTCCTATTTGCTTACTGGATAGTTTACCCTTTACAGGTTTCTATAATAATGAGCTGCATTTTTATCTACATTGGTGTCAAAGGGTATTTGAGTTATTTAAATTATTGATTATAATTAGGAGGATTTCCATATGAGAGAAAAATTTTAATATACTGACCTTTTTTCAGTTATTAACCTGTCATGAAGAGACATGAAATACATTGCATTTATCAGCTTATTTTAGTTGTAGTTTGTGTTGATATGGCTTGCAGCTACTGAAAATACCAATAGCACATTTCACATTTTTATCGGTGCAATTTTATTTTTTACACTTAATTCTAGGGGTGCGAATCTGTGTCTGGAGAATCGATTCGATTCCGATTTTTGATGCACCGATTCGATTAAAAAACGATTTTCGATTCTAAAACTATTTTCATTCCAGGATCGATTTTTGATTCTGAAACGATTTTCGATTCTGAAACAATTTTCAATTGAAATCATGAAACGATTAAACAATAATGTAAACAAATAAAACATTTATTTAAAACAATTCATGCTTGTAGCAAAAATTAATATTGTCAAATAATACAGTATAAATACAGCAGGCTGAATTGTGAGCAGATAATAATAAATAATAATAATAATGAATTTAATTTATAACGCACTTTTCATTAATGAAAATCTCAAAGTGCTAAGGATATTTGAGTTATTTAAATTATTGATTATAATTAGGAGGATTTCCATGTGAGCAGATGGGTATATGAAAAGAATGCAGCAGCTTTAATCAGGTCCTGGAGGTCACTGGTGTCTAAATCCAGCAGTCACTGTGCGAGAGGCAGGGGACACCCTGGACATGTCTCCAGTCCATCACAAATAATTCAAAATACAAACGTAAACAAAGATTTCAGCCTACTGTATTGCATAAACATTTAACTCAAAATAAAATAGACTTCAAAATCATATTGCATTCATCCATGTTTCAAATGTGTATGGATGGATTTTGTTTAAAAGATTTGTTTGGTAAATCTTTTCAACAAAAGCCATCTATCCATCATCTTTATCCTTATCGGGTCCTGGAGGTCACTGGTTCGGGTCAGATTTCTTCTTCTTTCTGCCACCTTTCATTTTATGTATTCTTTCATATACTATGAGATATATTTTCTTTATCTTTTGAGTTTTAATGTAAAGAAAAAGGGGGGGGGGGTCAATTTTGGGGCTTTTAGAATAAATTCTGAATCGCCAGGACTAAGAATCTAGATTCTTTAAAAAATTGGATTTTTTTCCTGCACCCCTACTTAATACAGCTATAGTGTACTGTCTTTAAATTATAGTCCAAGTGATTATATTACCTAAACAGTTTGTGTTCACCATTCTGTGACCATAGCATCCAGGGGGCGAGGAGGTCTTGCTGGAGCAGGGAGGTGCAGATGCCACAGAAAGCTTTGAGGATGTGGGTCATTCAACAGATGCCAGGGAGATGCTTCAGCAGTTCTATGTTGGAGAACTTCATATGGTAAGAAGGGAGTTTGTTTCTGGCCTGCTTTATAGCTTTTGTTTGTTTGTTTGTTTATCCGTCCATTCACCCATTATCTGCCACTTGTTCTGGAGTCGGATCAGGGCTGCAGCTTGAGCAAAGAATGCCCAGACATCTCTTTCCATAGCCACCTCCTGCAGCTCTTCTTGGAGGATTTCAAGGTGTTCCGAGACTAATGTCTCTCAAGTGTGTCTTGGGTCCTCCTCACAGTTGGACATGCCCAGAACACTTCTGTAGGGAGGCGCACAGGGGGGGGGGCATTCTTATCAGATGCTCGAGTCGAACCACCTTAACTGGTTCTTGTTGCAGTTTAGGAGCAGTGGCTCTACTTCAAGTCTCTCCCAGATAACTGAACCTCTCACTATGACTGAGGCAGAGCCCAGCTACCCTGTGGAGAGAACTCATTTTGACCACCTGTATCCACAATCTCATTATTTTGATCACTACCCAGAGCAAACAAAAT
>JBBPBX010007705.1:31610-53199 GCA_038048925.1 Garcialebias charrua | reverse complement strand
AATTATGCATACTTGTACACATGCTTAAAAAATTAAACAGTTTATGGCGCCCCCCCATAAAAAAAATCATCAGCCGCCACTGATGTAGGTCACCCACATGCTTAGCCGAGCACAGAGCTAAGAGCAATGAGGTCTTGTAGGACAGCATGTCAATCTTAATACTCTGTAGTGGCTAGAATGGGAGCTCACAGAGGGCGTCCAGTACAAGTGACTGGTCCCACTGTGGGGCTGAAACCCTGCTTGGAGGCCTTTTTCTCAGCACGCCCTTCATGAACTGGATCATGAGAGGGTGGGCACCGGGTGATCTGCCTCCCCATCCTTCATGTCACGCTGAACCAGCGGACAAAAATACCTTAATAGTGGAAAAAGTGCGGCCCTTTTCCAGCAGGTCCTGCAGGAAGGTGAGAAGCTGGGCTAAATTACAGGAATATGGAGTAATTTTCCTTTCTAGGCACCAGATCTCAAAAACACACCATTTTCGTGTATAGAGTGTTTGTGTTGACTCTGCATGAGCACCCTGTATTTTTTTTAACATGTTACTGGGTAGGAAAGAGGCTAGCAGCCAGTCCCTCTCAGAGGCCCGGCCCAAAGTGCCCAGAGGCCCGGGCGAGGGTGCCACACCTGCCCATGAACCTGCGTCAGGAGGTCCCTGTGTGCAGGTAGCTCCCATGGTATTCATGCTAAAAGTGAAATCACTTCTGCAAACCAGGCCTTCTTTGGCCACCTTGGGACCATCAGAATCAGTGAGAGGTCCCTTTGTGCACACGTTCCAGTGTCGCTTGAATTAAAGTGACAGGTGGGAACGCGTAATACAGCTTCGACGCTAGCCAATTGTGCGCTAACGCGTCGAGCCCCAGGGGTGCGCATGCGTCCCGTATTGAATGGAAAAAAGCAAGGTGGGCATTGTTCCTGCACGTGAAGAGATCTGTGTCTACTTTTACTTATAGTGCCCACAACTGGTTCACGATACGTGGGTGAAGATGCCATTCTGCTGAGAGGGGCACTCCTCTTGAGAGAGCATCTGCCCTGTAGTTCAGCTCCCCCGGCAGGTATGTTGCTTTGAGTGACGGCACTCGTGAGCTGCACCATTTGAGAAGCTTCTGGGTCAGTAGCAGGAGGGGGGGATTGTGTCCCCCCTTCTCTGTTGACGTGCACAATCACGTACTTGTTGTCCGATCTTATCAAAACATGTTGAACCTGATGAATTGCAACAATTCCTGCTGCCATTAAGCCCAAAAGATGCTGGCAGAGCTTGAGTGTCACCGTCTTATTCCACTGGAAGCGGGCCAAGCAGAGCTGGAGGTCTGATAATCGCCTTTCTGAAAGTCTCGCTCTGAAGTGAACAGAGTTGAGTCTCATCCCCAAGAACACAATGTCCTGGGATGGGGTCATTTGACTTTTTTCTGCGTTATCACGAACCCCATGGATTGCATGTGTGACCTCACACAATCTGTGTGTAACCTTGCTTGCTCCTTGGAGCTCGTCAAGATCAATAAGTTGTCGAGATAATCCATAACTCTGATGCCCTAGCTCCTCATGGGAGCTAGGGCATCTTCGAGGCATTTTGTAAATACCCTCGGGGTGGTCGAGAGGCCAAAAGGTAGGGCCAAATATTCATACGTTGCATTCTCGAATGCAAAACGCAGGAATTTTCTGTTGTTTGGCAAGATGCTCACATGGAAATATGTATCTTTTAAGTCCACAGTGCAAAAGTTGTCCCCCGGGCGTACAGAGTGAATCACCTGACGTAACGTTAACATTTTGAACTTGAACGATCTAAGTCGTCTGTTCAAACATCTCAAATCCAGGATGGGCCTCAGGCCCCCCTTTCTATGGGACCACAAAGGATTTGCTGTAGTAGCCTTTGCTTCCTGTGGAGGAACAGCTCTGATTACTCCTTTTAGAAGCAGTGAACATATTTCCTCCCTTAGGATGGATGCTTGAGCTGAACTCATTTCTGACATAATCACCCCCAAGAAGGGGGGTGGACGTCTGAAGAATTGTAGGTGGTACCCTTGAACTACGGTAACCATGACCCATTGCGATGTGTTGCACGCTACCCAGGCTCTCGCGTGAACGGCGAGCCTGGAGGACATGTTCACTTGGGACTTCATTTAAGTCAGGAGAGGTGGGGGTGTATGGGTGGCCCCCTCCTTTCTGCTCGAATGCTTGCTTGTTTGTCTCCCCGATGGGGGCGAGGGGTCTGACTGTGACAGATTGCACTCTGCCCCCCCCGTGAGGGCTCATTGGGTCCTTTGACAAGTGGAGTCTTATCAGAAGGGGTTTGGCCGGTTGTGTGAGATGGCTCCCCGTACTCTTTATTGACTCTGTTTGCATTAAAAATGGTGGGGTTTTCCCTTTAATGCTGAGTCGTGACACAGAACATTTTGAGCAGTTTGATACTTTATTGTCGTGTGCAAACAACAATTTCTCTTTATTACACAAACATTTGAGAGTTTTTGTGTGTTTAAACATTCTGAACCATTTAATCATGGTTTCTTTAACACAGATACTGGAGTTAAAAGTTCAGCCTTTCTTTTTCCCAATGGGTGAAAGTGCCTGTGATGGTGCAGGAACAGCTCTGGATCAGGCTGACTTCTGCTTTCTCTCTCGCACTGCTGATGAAGATCTGGGGTGACCCGTCTGGCGTGGGACGAACCTCTGCTTCGACCAAGCATGGCCTGTCTGAGGATTGCCGGCCTCTTTTGAGCTGGGCGTCGTGTGAGAGAGTGGTGGCATTGCTGTGGATCTTTTTGGTTGCTCGAGTCTCTGGCTTGCGAGAAATGTTTTCTAGGCATACCTTCACGTAGGGCCTCCTCCTGTTTTCTCCTTTGATCACATCTGCTCTGGATCCACTCCAGGGCCCCGCCGAACAGACCTGATGGCTCTATGGCGTGGTGGAGGAACGAGGAACGCTGGCTCTCAGGGAGATCAGTTAGTGTGAGCCATAAATGGCGTTGTGCAATCACTGTTTCAGCCATACACTTCCCTTGGGCGATAGCTGATGTACCGGTGAGGCGGAGGATGAAGTCTGCTGCTCTGCGTGCTTCGTCCAATATTTCAGCTGCCTTTTTGTTTGACGTGGTCTGTTGGAGCTCCTGTAGCTTCTCGGCCTAATAGGCCTGCTGCATTGAGGACTACCTCAATGCTGCAGGCCTATCAGGCCTATCAGGCAGTTAAGGGCGTGAGCCGCGAGGCCTTGAGCGCGGTAGCTCTTTTCAAGTTGAAGAGCTGACATACGGCACGGCTTGCTGGGTAGCATGGGCTTCGAGCTCGACGTCTTTGGGGCCAAGTGTACGGCCAAAGTCTCATCCATCTGCGGGATGTGGGCCAGGCCAGCTGACTCCATGCCCGAAATGTCGAGGAACTGGGAGAGTGGCAATGTCAAGGGCGCCTTCGGTTCTGTCCATGAGCGAGTTAGCTCTGTCAGAAAGTCAGGGAAGACAGGCATCCTGTGTCTCACAGCAGCTTGTTGCTTGGCAACAATGTAGTTCACCGTAATCTCGTTAACTGTTGTCGATGTGGGGGTTCTGGCCAAGTTACCTTCAGCGCCTCTGCAGCTCTGCGGCACAGCTCGAACAAAGCAGGAGTGGACCCATCCAACTCCGCTTGTGCAGCCGCTGTTCCTTGGGAGAAGTCTTCTGCATCTCCCTCCTCCTCGTTGTCCACCTCGTCGTCCGTTACCTCATCGGAGGCTGTCAGCGACAGCTCGTCGGCTTGCATCATGTCCCTCGTGTCGAATTCGGTCCTTGTGTCCCCGTCGGGGCTCTGAAGATCCATTCTGTCGCCCCAGCTTAGTGCTCTGCTATCCTCCATCTCATCCGCCTCCAGCTCCGCTGTAGGCGTGAGAGTCTCTGAGAGGAGTGGGTCCCTTGCCGCGGTGGAACTGCCCATGGCCTTGGCCATGAAGTCCACGCGTCTCCGTCGAAATGTCTCATGCAACTGGCTGCAGTGAGAGCACGACTCAGGGGAATCCAAAGCTGTCTTGGCGTGGACCATTGCCAAGCAAATCGGGCAGGCATCGTGTGTGTCCCATGATGAAATGAAGTAGCCACATTTGCTGGGGCAAGGCCGAGAACCAGGGTTCGCTGGTCTGTTGCCGGCCTTGTTGGAGTTCTTCGATTTACTTTTGCCTTTCTCAGGAGCCATTGTCGAGAAAAGGCATCGAGTGGAAGCCAGTTAGCGAAAGCTAAACAGGGTTTGTTGAGTGGAAGCCAGTTAGCGTGTGCTAAACAGTGTTAGAAGAATTCTTCTCGCTGTGCTGTTTGTGTGGGCTAGCCGTTAGCTCTGTTAGCTAACAGGTAGGCGCGTGGCACAGTTAGCATCCCGCTAAACTGGGTGACGAACCAGCAGAGATGGACGTCTAGCCGATGCTACAAATGTCGTCGACACTTAGTTAGCGTCAGCTAAACAAAGTGCTCACAGGGAAGTCTTCAGTGACGCCCTCGGTAGGGAGCAAGCTCACCTCCTGGTCGGGTGGTTCAGTCACTCGAGACGGTGTCCTACGAAGATCAGGTGTGAAGCGAGGTGAAGGGCAAAAAGAGACAGAACGTGATGCATCACCGTCTCTTATACCAGGGGGACGGGGCCCCCTGGTGACGTTGACGCTCACTTGCCTTAAAAGGCGTGATTGTATTACTTCAGGTGAACCGCGCGGGGGCGCAATTCCCATATGTCATATGTTGCATCGCAGTGAACTGATTGAAAAGGGAACCTCATTTTTTTAATTT
Source organism: Garcialebias charrua (assembly GCA_038048925.1). Classification (NCBI taxonomy): domain Eukaryota; kingdom Metazoa; phylum Chordata; class Actinopteri; order Cyprinodontiformes; family Rivulidae; genus Garcialebias; species Garcialebias charrua. Next base: position 48,469 of record JBBPBX010007705.1, on the reverse strand, counting down.
CATGACCATGTTCAGTTCCTCAATATCATTTAATAAAATTGTGTAAACTTGTCTCCTAAAAGACACATGCTCAGTTTGGCTGATTTACAAGCTAAGGGAAGCACTTTCATAGTTGAGACAATCTGCTGTGCCATGGTCTTGTAATCCTGAGGTAGTGGGTTCGAGCCCAAGTTGTATCAGGAAGAGCATCTGGTTTAAAACAATTGCCAAATCTTTCAAGCTTGCTCACAGTTCTAACCTCACAAGAATGGAGAAGCCAAAATAAATTTACTAGACAACCTGACCGGGTCGGGGAGGAGGTCCTTACCCAAGTGGAGGAGTTTAAGTATCTCGGGATCTTGTTCACGAATGAGGGAAAACTGGAGCGTGAGATCGATAGGCGGATAGGTGCAGCGTCCGCAGTGAAGCGGGCGCTGTACCGGTCTGTCGTGGTGAAGAGAGAGCTGAGTCAAAAGGCAAAGCTCTCAATTTACCGATCGATCTACGTTCCCACCCTCATCTATGGTCATGAGCTTTGGGTTATGACCGAAAGAACAAGATCTCGGATACAAGCGGCTGAAATGAGTTTTCTCCGCAGGGTGGCTGGACTCTCCCTTAGAGATAGGGTGAGAAGCTCAGTCATCCGGGAGGGACTCGGAGTAGAGCCGCTGCTTCTCCACATCGAGAGGAGCCAGTTGAGGTGGCTCGGGCATCTGGTTAGGATGCCTCCTGGACGCCTCCCTGGTGAGGTGTTCCGGGCATGTCCCACCGGGAGGAGACCCAGAGGAAGACCCAGGATACGCTGGAGGGACTATGTTTCTCGGCTGGCCTGGGAACGCCTTGGGATTCCCCCAGAGGAGCTGCTCCAAGTGGCTGGGGAGAGGGAAGTCTGGGCCTCCCTACTTAGGCTGCTACCCCCGCGACCCGACCCCGGATAAGCGGAAGAAAATGGATGGATGGATGGAACCTGACCATGACGTGACAACTCCTTCAGTGACCCATCATCACTAATAAATGGAAGCAAGTTTGATAGGATGATCTTTTATCTGAATTTATAAAGGGAACAACAGTATTGTGTGCATTTCTGAAATAGATGCCTCGTTCAACAGCAATATTAACTTTATCAATAGAATCCTGTAACTAAACAAAATAAATATATATCCTAGATGCTGCTTTCACATCTGGCCACCTCTTTTACCACTAACGCACACTTTTCAACTGAGTATTCCATGCCCACTGGCATCTTGATACCAGGTCAATGGAATAGACTCCCACCGTTTCTGTCATCCATCGCACCCAGCTCATTGCCGGCAAACCGAAAACAAAAAAACACCTGTGGAACACAGAGTGCTTTTAAAAATATGTGCCACACTTGCAACACATACAATTCAAATATGCAAAAAAAAAACATAAAAAATACAACACAAATATACAAACTAATTAAAAAAGAAAGGATAAGCGAAAATGAACAAAGACAAAAATAAAGCAGAGTAAAGAAAATTGTGAAGAAATAACCTTGAACGAATCAAAGGTTGCCTAAATCCAAATCAAATTAAATGCTAAAATTTAAAGGAGCTAATTATGGTGAATAAAACATGTTACTACTAGAAGCAAGGTTCAAACAAACCGAAAGTTAAGAATGTAACTACGGTTCTATGAATCCCGGATGACCGCCAGAGGGCGGTGCTGAAAGCACTGAATGTTCCCTTCGCGCATGCGCTGTTCGAGTAATTATATCAACGATGTCACAGAGGTGTGACCGGATAAGCAATCAGTGGCTATATAGCCTAGCGTTATCCGTAATTCAGTCCTACAGAAAATTCTCGCGTAAGCAAGGATTCTGAGTGACAGAGAAGCTCTGGCGGTCATCCGGGATTCATAGAACCATGGTTACATTTGGAACTTTTGTTCTATTTCATTCCTACTGACCGCCAGAGGACAGTGCTGAAAGTACTGAATGACTAGTATCAGCTATGTCACAAGGAATCCTGAGTGCATACCTCACTGAGGAAACCCAGAGGACCCTTGCAGAAGAACCTGGCCCAGGGGATGAGGGGTGGCCACGTTAACTCTGTAGAATCTGGTGAATGTGCTCAGGGAAGCTCATGATGCAACAGCACATATTGCTTCCAGTGAGACCCCTCTCAGGGCAGCCCAGGAAGCAGAGACGCTCCTGGTAGAGTGTGCCTTCATACTGACTAGCAGCAGGTGGTGTCTCGCTGCGTAGGCATGGCAGATGACGTCCACGATCCAGTGGGAGAGGCATTTCTTGGAAAGAGGATAGCCCAGTCTAGGGCCCCCGTAACACACAAAGAGCTGGTCTGAGTACTGTATAGTGGCAGTAACTGCAACGTATTTCTCCAGTGCTCTCACTGGGCACAACAATCCAGACTCCTCACCAGGCATAGGTTGAAAACGTGCCAGCCTTAACGGTTGGTTACGGTGAGAGTGAGATAAGACATTTGGTACAAAAGCTATGTTCGGTCACAAAGTAACATCAGAGCCTTCAGGGCCCCACCTGAGACATTAGGGACTGACTGAAAAAGGCGTGCAACACACCGACCCACTTTGCTGAGACAATAGCCAGCAGAAAAGCAGTCTTACATTCATTCATTCATTCATTCATTCAACCTTTATTTATACAGGCTAGCCTCGTTGAGTCACGGGGACTCATTTACAAGAGGGACCTGTCTCACTCACACCAAACAACCATCCACTCTCACACCTAGGGTCAATTTAGAGTCATCAATCAGCCTAACAAGCATGTTTTTTGGTCTGTGGGAGGAAACTTACACAACTTACACAACTTACATGAAAGCCACTTGAGGTCCACTTGCGTCAAAGGCTCGAACAGAAGGTGGTACAGAGCCTCGATAACCAAGGACGGTCCCAACTTGGTACTTGTGTAGCTTTCGGCGGGTGCAAACTACGGGCACCACCACTACGTCGCTATGGAGGGACCACTCTCCCAGAAGAGACCTTTGGCGGGAAAGAAAATCTGCAACCCGATTGTGTCACCCTGGTAATTATGTTGCCCTCAGGGTGGACAGACGAGTGGAGGCCCCTTTTAAGAGCACCTTAGACACACTGAGAAGCTATGCTGAACTGGTGCCCCCTTGGCGGTAATGTGGTAGACAACAGAGGTGATGTCTGACCCAACGAGGACATGCCTCCCTTCCAGGTAGGGTAGGAAGTTCTTGAGCACCAAATGCACTGCACAAAGCTCCAGCACATGTATATGACTGAAGCGGTAACTTTGGCCCCCATTGGCCCTGAACCGCTCTGTGTTGCCATACAGCGCCCTATCCTGGGGAGCTGGCATCTGTCATGACCACTTCCCTGTGATACACTACCACCCCCATGGAGACACCCCTGGACAAATAAGCTTTGTCCCTCCATGGAGTCAGGGCACAAAGACATGGCCATGTCACTGCAAGTTTGCGATGCCTGTACATTCTGGCATCTAGAGGCGAAAACTGTTGAGCCACCTCTGCAATGGGCGAAGAGACAGCAGGCCTAAGGGTACCACCCGAGTGACTGAGGTCAGTTTGTCTAGTAGCCATAGAAAGGTAATGTAGGGGAGTTGCCTGCCCATCCGGAACCGACTGACCAACTGGAGTATGTTGCCCATCCTTTGAACGGATGGGCGAGCAGTCATGGAGGGTGAGTCCAGAACCACTCCAAGAAAGGTGATAGTATATGAAGGAAGCAGGCAGCTTTTCTCCATATTGACTTTGAGGCCCAACTGGGACACGTGAGCAAGCAGGTGATTCATGTCGCGAATGGCACAGGGTAAAGAGAAGCCAATCGTCTAGGTACGGTAGAACCTTCATTCCGTAGGCCTGCAGGGGAGAGAGGGCTGCCTTCACACACAGAGTGAACACCCTCGGGGAAAGAGAGAGCCCAAATGGGAGTACCCCGAACTGTCAGTGGTGACCCCAATAGGCAAACCTGAGAAAGTGGTGATGTTCTTCCGCAATAGGCACATGAAATTAAGCATATCAGGTCCTGCATCCTTCAGGTCTATAGACGTGAACCATTCTCCCTCGGTGACCACTTGAAGGACCTCTGCTGTCGTGAGCATGTGAAAGGGCAGCACCTTTAAATATTGGTTGAGTCCCCTCAGATCCAAAATGGGATGGAAACCACCCGTCTTCTTTCGCACAAGGAAGTAAGTTAAGTAATAGCCTCTGGTTGTCGTAGAGGGTTCACTACCTTGATTGCACCCTTGGCCAGGAGGATGGAAAGCTCTTGGTCTAGTGCTCAGGCTTTCACCGGGTCAGAGATTATAGTCATCTTGAACCGGTGTGAGATGTGAGGCCGTCGTCGGAACTGTAGCCGGTAACCATGGGTCAGAGTGGCAACCACCCATGCGTCCACGGCGTGAGCAACCTGGTATCTGAGCTGCTGGTGGGAGAAATATCCGATAGTCGGCCTGATGGCATCACTGTCTCCTTCCATGGTCCCTAGGGGCCATGGGAGGCGGCGGCCAGATCTTTTGGTCTGGACCTACCCAGCGGACCGATTCACGAAAGGTCCCATTTGGGCTCTACTGAGCTGCACAAGGACAAGGACCCTGAGGCAGCCGAAAACCAGGGACAGCCGGCTGGCGCCCTGGATACTGAGGAGGTGGGAGGGAGCATCGCCCTGCTAGGGTCGAAAGCTACCGCCTCGTCTGTCGTGCCTGGACGTTCTGTTCAATCGCTTCTAAGGCAGTCGGACCAAACAACTCCTCTGGCACCACCGGAAGATCACGGAGGAATCTACGACATGGCTCGGCCAATGTTGACTCTGCCAACCAGACATGTTGGTGGGCTTGGACCAAGAAGGACATCACGCGCCCTAGTTCCCTCATCATCAGTGCAAAAGCCTGAAGTGCTACATCACTAAAGCCCATTGCCGCTGTTGCACCACTGGTGCCCTGAAGGGACATGGAGAGGGCAAGCATGAGGTATGCCAAGGAATTGCCGAGGCGACAAGCACGTGGTCTGGCATTATAAGCTCTACAGAGTAACTCATCCGTGATACGACACTGAGGTCGTGGGCACCGAACATCACTGTGCAAGGCTGCCTCTGGTGATACGATGAGCGAGGCAATAGCAGGTTTGATCGACGGCATGCAATCCAGGCCCACCACAGCTGGCTCATGCATAGCCGCCAACACTCAGGTATCCGCAGAGAGGCGCGCATCCTTGGTTCACGCCAGCAGCCATGCAACTCCTTCAGGAACTCCACTGATGGAGGGATGGAAAATGAAGGAGGGGTCTGATGTGTTGTCTCTAACCAAACCCTGCAGCAACATCTACTAAAATGATCACACAAGAAACAAGAGTTAGCATTTCATTTAGATCTTTGCAAAGGGGAAACGTCTCCTAAAAAGTCGGAGGACGAGTTCGCTTTGCAAATGGTCGTTTCAGTCTTTTATTCACTTGGTGGGTTGGAAGTTTACAAGACACTTTTCACACAATAGGTGTTTTTGAGTTTTGGCTAAAACTGAAGCAACAGGTCTTGAAACAATAAAACATTCTTTTTGGTGCTTCTGTTATTTCAGTAAACAAGTATTTGTATAAGACAAATACCTTTGCAAAGAGTTGCAAACAGTTAAATGGTAAATGGTAAATGGAGCTTATTTATATAGCGCTTTCCAGCCCCCTGTGAGGAGCCCCAAAGCGCTTTACAATACCAGCCATCCACCCATTCATTCAGACATTCATACACCGGTAGTGGTAGCCTGCCTTGCAAGGCGCCATCCAGACCTACCGGGAGCAACTCGGGGTTAAGTGTCTTGCCCAGGGACACAACGACACATGGTGGGCGGATGCGGGATTCGAACCTCCAACCTTCCGATCAGGGGTTGACTGCCATTACCACTAAACCACGGCCGCCCCAGTTTGAGCTGTTTGTAAGAATATATTCCAATAAAAGTTAAAATGATCAACATTAACTTACATCTAACATTTCTTACATCTAACAGGGTCTGTCCACGCCTGAAGAAGGCACGTCCCGGGGTGGACCCTTCTGTTTGCAGGACATCCAGCTGCAGTTGTGCCAGGGCCAAACGCATGACGTCCTGCATAGAGCCGTCACCTGACTCACTAACTTCGCTCTGAGACAAATAAAAAGAACCAGTCACAGAGACCGACTGTTCCTACTCATCACCTAGAAAATGAGAGACAGAGGCAGCCAAAGATAATACATATTCCTCCGCAGCCAGCTCAGGCATGGGTGGGGAGGAGAGTCCAGTCGCTGCCACTGGCTCAGCCCCCAGTTAGCATACCTGCAAAAGGGACTTCATTTCCCCTAATTTAGCGGACAGCCGCTCCACTCTTGTGGAAAGACCCCAAGCAGATTTTGCTCACCTCTTTCTAGGAGAGGCCACAGGGACTGCAGCCTCAGTCCGACACTTTGAACGCCTGGGTGGAGCCTCCTGCCCAGAAGGCAGGAGGTCACTGCTGAGCTCGAGGCAGAGCTTGGCCAGCCGAGCCACTCTTATGGTGTGTTCACACAGAGCAGCGTTTTTACCTCCAAAACGCTCCTCACGCACGGAAGTGGACGCGCTGCCCCCTGGTGTCCAAACTGTAGTGTTGCGGCGGCTTCGTGGCAGCGGCGTCATGGGGGCGGGGTGTGGGAGGAGCGTCGTGATTCTCTTTCCGGTCTGATGTGTTGTTGTTGTCGTCGTCTGTTCTCAAAATGGCGGATGATGTGGAGGCAGCTTTTTTGCTAGTGGCACGCCGAAGACGTGCAAGGCGCCGTGTCTGGGTTCACGAAACTATTCAGAGGCGTTCTGAATTCGGGGAGTTTCACCATTTAATCCAGGAGCTGCGCATGGACGAGCAGCGCTTTCAGCGGTACTTCCGTCTCAACCGTGCCCAGTTTGACGACCTGCTGTCTCGTGTTGGTGCCCGCATCACCTACCAGGATACCAACTACTGTACAGGCGCGCGATCCCAGCTGAAGAACGCTTTGCCATCTGTCTCCGGTTGGTTATTTGCAACAACAGATAAATATAGCATATATATAATATAATATAGCGCGAATATCTGTCTCTCTTTCTGTCATATAATATATATATATATTATATATATATATATAATATATATTATATATATTATATATATAATATCTATATATATTATATATATAATATATATATAAATACATATTCTTCTTTTCTATTTTAGGACAACAGATAAAAAGTGCCAATGTCTGTCTGTGTCACATATATATATATATACACCGGTATAGAAATACATATTATTCTTTATACAGAAGAGTGTGTACATAAGTACATACATACAGTATTGTGTCTGTGTCACATATATATATATACACCGGTATAGAAATACATATTATTCTTTATACAGAAGAGTGTGTACATAAGTACATACATACAGTATTGTGTCTATCTGAGTGATGTTGGCCACACATCCTAATGTGTATACATATAGAGGTGTGTGTGTGTGTAGGTTCTATTATGTGCATTACAGATGTTGTACGTTTAATGTCATGTCTGTAATAATTGTAATTACTCTTTCTCTATGCAGGTTTTTTGCTACTGGGGGCTCCTACAGGACCATAGCAAACAGCTTTCGTGTTGGAATACAGGTTCCGTATCATTGATGTTGGGGGGTATGGAAGAACCAGTGACGGCGGGGTCCTGGCCCACTCCATCTTTGGTCAGGCTCTGTGTGGAGAAGTGTGTGAAAGCCACTTGTGTTCTCCACAATTTCATCCGGGGTGACGACATACCAGCACACCGTGGAACAGAAGAACCCCTTCCTGGTGTCCAGAGAGTGGGAGCAAACTGTGCGGCAAGAGATGCAATTGTGGCCAGAGAGGCATTCATGAGATACTTCTCAGAAGAAGGAGCAGTGGCATGGCAGCTGAGCTGTGGCATGGCAGCTAACAGAGTAGTCATCCATCACCCCCACTGACCTGCAACGGCTCTGTTACGTTCCACCAAATCACCTGCAGAGCCAAGTCATTCTGAACAGTTTCTTGTTATACTTATTACTTTTGTTTAATTTAGTTCTTTATATGACCAAGTACACGACGTTCATTGTGAACACTGTCGTATCCACATTTTCATTAGTTGAATGTGTATAATTGCATTAAAACTTACAGATGAAAATTGTGTGATAAATTTCTGTTCTGTCTTTCGGTTAGTTTTACTTAAGTATTCATACATAAACGACTATTAACAGAAACGCAACTGTTTCCGGTTTATGGTGATACCTTATATAACTTACATTTCATTATATAATCTCTAATAATTACTTTTTATTAAGTAAGTAAGAAAATGATTATCTGAAGTCGTACTGAACTAGTACTGTATTTGTTATTTGGGGAAACTTTTGTGCCAACATTTAATATTAACATAAAGGACCAAAAAATGAATAGCAGACTAAAACCAAAATTTTACAGAAATAGTATATTTCTGCCCTGTTCCACTGTATTCATATGAAATCATACAAATGCCAGAAAGTGCTAGTAACAAACCTGCAATATTAAAGCTATCTACATGAAATGTAAAGTTTCTTATGTAGATTTACACCAGCCAGCAAGTTTCTCCTACGCATGTAAAGACTTGCACACCAATTCTATGTACAAAACACATTTATTTAAAAGTAGAAAACACATTTATTTAAAAGTAGAAAACACATTTATTTAAAAGTAGAAAACACATTGCTATCTAAAAAAAAAACAAATTATATATCCATATATATCCATATATATATATACAAAGTGTATATGTGTGTATATATATATGTGTGTATATATATATGTGTGTATATATATGTGTGTGTATATCTATATATACAAAGTGTATATATATATGTATATACAAAGTGTATATGTATATATATATTATATTAGCCTTCCTGGGATGTCACTGGACCCACTCTGTCGCCAGTGGACTCCTCATAAACCATGGTGTAGATTTTATATTGAAGTCTCTCACGCTGTAATGCAGGCATACGTTTCAGGGGAGCTACCAACGACATCACAAAACGCTCTACTTCGCAGGCGGGAGGTGGTGGTGGGGGCAGTGTGGCAGCCATATCTTTTCTTGTATTCAAGAATTGAAGGACCTCACGTTCAAAATCCTTCCGCTGCATGGGTCCCTGCTCCCTACGGGGTCTCTTCTGCGCTGATCCTGTAAAGAACACAGTACATGTGTTGAATGTTAGATGAGCTTTCAATTAATTGTTCTTATGAGTTTACATATGTTCTGTGTGTGTGGGTGTGTTTTGAAGTGGGGGAGATTTTGCCACCACTGGATCAGTTGTGTGTGTATTTGTGTCTGTGGTTTTTTGACACTAAATCTACACAAAAAGCACGATGAGAGTCACACCTGGGGCAGACGAAGGTGCTGGCATCACAGACGTGGTGGATGATGTGACAGGAGAAGTAGTTCTCACTGGAGCAGGAGTTGTCACTGGAGATACGGTTTGAGACAGCTCCAACACACCTGCGTCAATAGTTTCTGTGAATCAAATAACAAATAAACAATTTATTTATTAGTCCCGGAGACTCTTCCACCTCTTCTTGCATGTTTCCACTAAACAAAGGCATTGAAAAACGTTAAATGTGTTGGCTATACTTTGTGATAGCTGAAATCATTCTTATTTTTATCCAATTTGTGATGTAGTTTGAAGGTTATGATTGTTTGAACAAACTGTGAAATAAGGGGCAGATATAATAGGATTTCATCTTCTTTGTGCTCCATTTATTTTATCCGACTTGTATTCTTGTATCTGATGAAAGTGTCTTGTATTGTTCTTTTATAATGAATGAACAAACATCAAATCAAAACGGCTAGCAGAGCTTAAACTGGCTAAACGTGAAACGTTCACCATTAAAAACTTACCCGGTAAACCGACTTCATCACTGACACTCCGCCAGGCAACGAGCTTTTTATTTCTGTCTCTGTAGAGGACATTTGACTGGTCGTAAAGGACTGGATGGGTACACACAGCAACGATGAGTTTCTCCTCCATTGTACACAACTTCGCGCTTTCTATCTGTCCAACAAACAATGCGTCACACAGTTGCGCATGCGCACAACCGTCCCCTCGTTCCGCGTCACATAGCTCCACCCCGACTCTCCCTGATTGGTTGACACACCAACCAATCAGGTAGATTTGAGCGGCGTTTGAACGTTTGAACCGCGAAAACTTCAGCTCAGCTGAAGCGGAACTTGGAAGCCGACGCCGGTTCACGTACACGGAAAAACGCTCCTCAGAACGCGCAACACGCACGCGACCTGACGCCAGACGCCAGGAGGTGCCTAGGTGCGTCCACCATTGACTTTACATGGAAGCTGGAAGCTTGGAGGTAAAAACGCTGCTCTGTGTGAACACACCATTATAGAACGAGGCATGAAGCTACAGTTCATGCAGGGGTTCTCCGACCGGGCCTCCACCAGATAGTCATGTCCAAGGTAGGTAGGACACAGGTCATGACCGTCATCCACCTGGAGCATGGCCCCACAATCTGTACAACAGTGAGAGCCGTCCATACTCCCTACTGTAGGTAGTTTACTCAAGTGTAAGACGAAGAAGGCCAAAATTGGGAGAGGGTGCGCGGACGCTAGCCTTCACCAATAGAAAACAAGGTTGTCGAAAAATGAATTGGGAGAGGGTGCACGGATGCTAGCCTTCACCAATCGAAAGAATTGGGAGAGGGTGCAAGGACGCTAGCCTTAACCAACAGAAGTGAATTGGGAGAGGGTGCGTAAACGCTTGCCTTCACCAACAGAAGCAAATTGGGAGAGGGTGCGTAAACGTTAGCCTTCACCAACAGAAGTGAATTGGGAGAGGGTGCGTAAACGCTAGCCTTCACCAACAGAAGCAAATTGGGAGAGGATGTGTAAACGCTAGCCTTCATCAATAGACGCAAATTGGGAGAGGGTGCATAAACAATAGCCTTCACCAAGAGAAGTGAATTGGGAGAGGGTACGTAAACGCTAACCTTCACCAACAGAAGTAAATTGGGAGAGGGTGCGTAAATGCTAGCCTTCACCAATAGAAGTTAATTGGGAGAGGGTGCATAAACGCTAGCCTTCACCAATAGAAGTTAATTGGGAGAGGGTGCATAAACGCTAGCCTTCACCAATAGAAGTGAATTGGGAGAGGGTACGTAAATGCTAACCGCCACCAATAGAAACAAAGGCCAAAAAAACGAGAGACTACCACCGCTAGCTCAGCCCAACCGTGTATGAGGTTGGCGAAAGTGAATAGGGCAAAAAATAAATTGGGAGAGGGTACGCAAACGCCAGCCGTCACCAATAGAAACCAAGGCCAAAAAAAAAAACCCAAAAGAGACTAGCACCGCTAGCTCAGCCCAACCGTGTATGCGATTGGCAAAAGTGAACTGGGAGAGGGTGCGTATGATAGCCATCGCCAATAGAAACAAGAGCAAAACTCAAGAAGAGTAGCACTACTAGCTCAGCCCAGCTGTCAATGAGGTTGGCACGTTGATAAATAGTTTATGGAAGGGGTGCAAACGCTCGCCTTCCCAAAGTAAACAAGACCAGAACACAACTGGCTACACAATAAACCTCGGTAGAAGTAATACTTACCCACGTGTCGATCTCACGTGGAAATTGCCTCCTAAAGCGGACAGAGCCACACCAATGGCAACAAACCGCAGTCAAGGAAAAGTAAAGACTACTTACACACGGTAGCCTCCTCCGAGGGTGGACGGAGTCGTCATGAGCGGTGGAGCCGCAAAATAAGCAAAAGTTTCTCACCAGTGTTGAATTACATTAGCAACGCTGTGGTTTGGGAGAGGGACGAAGCCTCCATAGCCCAATGAACTACCTCGATAAAAGTTAAACCGTTGCGGCTCTCGGAGGGTGAACACACTGCTCCGACCAACAGGCAGTCGGGTCTCCAGCAATGGCGAGAAAAGAAAAGCCAAAGGCCTGTAGCCTTGGATCGAACGTGCGCAGAAGAAAAAAGGACTGAATTACGGATAACGCTAGGCTATATAGCCTCTGATTGCTTATCCGGTCACACCTGTGTGACGCCGTTGATATAATTACTCTAACAGCGCATGCGCAAAGGGAACATTCAGTGCTTTCAGCACCGCCCTCTGGCGGTCAGTAGGGATGAAATAGAACTGTTAGTTTCTGAAACATAGTTCAAACCTGACCCAAGATTAAATTCACAATGGTTTTCTTACTAATGTAACCAATACAAATAGAGTCTGCTTTGTACCTTTTCTGTATACTTAGGCTCAAAAATATCTAGAAACACAATGTCAATTTAAAAAAGCTAAGTCTGGTCCTCTGGACATTCAAAAAACAAAACAAAGCAAAAACTTGGCTTTTTTAGATTTTTCTACCTGGATTATTGAGCATGCGTCAGGGTACAATGTCAATTTATTTATATAGCACATAAAAACAACAAAAGATGACCAAAGCGCCTTACAGTTTTAGTCAAATCAAAATGAAAACAATAAAGAAGAACAAGAAATGTACATCTTCTGTCACTGTGGATGAAATCTTCTGTCAAAACCTTCACCATACTTTGGAACACACCAGGCTAAAGTATAATACAATAAAACAATACAACTGTATTTATAAAGCTCTTTAAAAACAACACCATAGCTCAAAGTACTGTACACTAACACAAACAAGCATAACAACCATAAAATTAACCAATACCATGTTAGTGATGAACTGCTAAACTGAAAACAGTAAAAACAATATAAATTAATTAATTAAAAACAGTAAAACCAACATTTCAAGCTGAGTTAAAAGGCAAAAAGAAAAAAAAAAGTGTCTTCAGAGAAGATTTAAAAACAGGAAGTGATGTGAAAGGCAGCTCGTTCCACAGTTTAAGGACAGCGACTGAGAACGCTCAGTCAAAACAAACAAAAGCATGGATGAAAATCTCAAAATGATGTTGTGAGGGAAATGGTTTGACCTTGGAAAGTTGTCTCAAGTGATTAAAAACTGGACTTGATCTTTGATTAAATCTGTGAATCAAGGTTAAAATCACTGTCCAGCCTCACACCCCGGTTAGTTGCTGTCAGATGTTTGGTTAAAGGACCCGGATCAACTTTGGAACCATCACTGGGCTTAAACAACAAGACCTCAGTCTTTTTCTCATTAAAATGTAAAAATTTCTGCGACGTCCAGGCTCTGACTTCTACCATGTTCCAGGAGTTGGTTTACCGAGTACTTATCGTCTTGTTTTAATAATAATAATAATAATAATAATAATAATAATAATAATAATAATAATAATAATAATAATAATAATAATAATAATAAAATTATATATTTTTTTATTTATAATAATTATTTGCCCATGTTTGTAAGAGAAGGTGGTCTTTGCATTGTTGTAGTTGTCATATCACATCTAACCCTTCAATTGAGGTCAGAACATTTTTTAGATTTTAAATGGTACAGCATGAATCAGGAACCTGATGCAACTCTAACTCCAAAGAAAAACCATTTCATAATTAAAATGATGCAGATTCGTTAAAAAAAAAAAGAAAAAGAAAAAAAAGGAAATGTTTTTCTAGGACCAGAATCTTACAAAACTGACTCAATGTGAGTGCAACATAGAATAGATTTGTGTTTGTAATTTTGTGAGTTTGTTTTGATTTGTGAATTTTTTTTAAATTTTAGTTATTATTTTTGTTTGTTGTGGCCGTGGTGTAGTGGTAATGGCAGTCGTCTCCCGATCGGAAAGTTGGCGGTTCGACTCCCGGGACCCGCACCATGTGTCGTTGTGTCCTTGGGCAAGACACTTAACCCTGAGTTGCTCCCGGTAGGACTGGAAAGCACCTTGCATGGTAGTCTGCCGCCACCGGTTTATGAATGTGTGTAGCATTCAATATATGTGTAGCACTTTGAGATTTTCAGTAATGAAAAGTGCGTTATAAATTGAATTAATTATTATTATTAATTATTATCATTATTATTATTATTTATTATTTTATTATTATTATTATAGTATTTTAGTATTTCATGATTATAACTTAATGAGGATAAGACAGCTGAATTGATTTTCAATGGAAATTACAGATAAACTAATGGTTCATTAACACGTATCATTGTTGGTGATTGCTTTTTGTCAGGGGGCTTATTCGATATGTATTGAAATTTTTTCTTGCTGGTCGTCCGAGGTACGCTGACCTCTGACTGTTTCCTTCAGCATTCAATAGCAGGTCAAGATGGCTGATCGTTGCCTGACTGAAGTGTAAGTAATTGTCATTCAGTTCTACAACCATCACCGCCTCTCCTTTTCATCTTCATTAAAGTTATGAAAAAAGCAGGAAAAGTCAATGAATGAAACCATTGTTGTATCTTAAAGCTAATTCTGCACTTATCACACAACTTTTTGCTGTTGGTGTCTTGTTGGATCTTTTTCACTGTTTGGTCAAAGGAGGACACCGAGCTCCTATGGTGTGTAATTGATGGAGACAGATAGCAGTCCGATGTGATTAGTTCCAGCTTGGTACGCGGCCCATTATTGGTGTGGCTGACATAAGAAAACAGAGAGCAGCAAAGAAGAGCCATATAAAGAACCTCTGCAAACCATGTAAGGTGTTTACTTCAGTTGTGAAATTCAAAAATTCCTTTAAAACTTGTGTTCCTATTATAAACAGGAGAAAAAACAGCCTTCTTTATCATAGCAATGTATGTACATATTAAAATACACACTACTTAACATGCATGAATAAAAACGACGCCCTCGCCAGGTCCATATTTGCTTTGTGGTGCACAAACATTTTCCTTCTATTAGGACTACGGCAAACCAGATTGTCAGGCGCGCATTTACATGAATAAACAAACAATGAGATCCTCAATGCACTTGGTTGTTGTGTTAAAACATGCACGGGATCGCCTCTATAAGAACACTACGTTCATGTAGAAAAGTGGAGACAGCAAAATGAGAGGGACGAGCACAAAAAAAAAAAAAACAGCTGACAGAATGTTTCTGCTGCGGGAACACAATCTAAATACTAATCAAACATCATTTACAGCTGGCTTTATTTCAGGCTCCTGAGAGACTGTCCCATCCTGCTTCTTTGCCATGGTAACAGGAGATTCATTTCAGAGGTGTCATGCTGCATTATCATCTCAGCAGCTCATCCGCTCCCCTCCGCCCTCTGGCTCGCACGCTTTTGTCCCTCCGCTCACAATCCTCAATCTCAAACCTGCCCAGCATCCTGAAAGGGAAACATCTCCTATCTTGCTCCAGCTCAGATAATACATTGATGTGATTTCTTTGCCTTGCACCCCCCCCCCCACACACACACACACACACAATTTCTATTCAGATAGAGCAGCATGAACTGCCACCAGGCTGTATTAAAAGGAGATATGTCTGCATGTGCTCAACAGCTTTTTAATCACTTTTGAAAACAAAGAAAGAAAAGAAAACGCTGGTTCTGAAGAATTTCTAAATGAGCTCAAAATCACACTTTTGCTTGACTTTTCATCCATATTGTCATCTCAACCTTATTTAACACTCTCCTAGTTACGCATCTACACTGTACAGTATTAAAGTATTTTATAGTCAGTTTTGTACATCTGCACATCCCTCCTTTGTGCTTTTTGCTTGGAGATGTGACACAGACTTTCTTGGACCACTTAGGCTCTCTCAGTCCAACAACTCATCGCTCCACTTTAATGCTACGTGCTACATCATTAAACTTTAATTAACAAGTATTTGCAAGCAGACAAATCACTTCCACTTTGTGTGTAAAATGTCAAGTCATTTGTTTAGTTCTCTGCAGTGAAAAAAGTGTCTTGAAGCTCTACAGAGGAGATGCCATGCTCTGAGAAAACACTGAAAAAGAACATGTTTTAAGAAGAAATATGCCGGTTGGTAAATCTCAGACACTTGTGAATAATAAATACTTTTTTTTCTTCAGAAAATGATCCAAAACCTTCTTTTAAACGTGACAGGAAGTAATTTACTCATAAAACAAAAAAGCTTTGGTGGACAAAGTCAAGTGCTTTGCTTCATAAACAATACTATAATAAAAACAGCAATTTAATACAGCAGTCTTAAAGGTCCACCAACATGATTTTTTTTACTATTCATAAAATTGCTCAAAATATATATATTTTATCATTTAAATATGTTCCTTTATGCAAACAAAATGATAAATCACTTTAATTTTGCTTTAAAAGTGATTTTGAACTTCAAGCCGTGTTTAATCATGGGAAATCTGATTACACCCGAACGCACCATCTGTGATGTCACACCGGGCAGAGCTCTGGGCTTGTCACAGTGCGTAGGTATGAGCAGCTCGACATGAAGGTAAGTCTGATACAGCATCAGACCTAAATTAGATCCTGTTGTTTCTTGTTCCATCACCCAAACTATTTTCTGCTTCCCAAAATGAAGACAAATCACTCAAATCTTCACAGATTGCTAAATTTGTCGGGTTTTAAATGGTCCGCTATTAAAGAGACCTGAGCCCTCTGCCCAGTGTGACATCACAGATGGTGCGTTCGTGTGTAATTGGATTTCCCATGATTAAACACGGCTTGAAGTTCAAAATCACTTTTAAAGCAAAATTAAAGTGATTTATCATTTTGTTTGCATAAAGGAACATATTTAAATGATAATATATATATTTTGAGAAATTTTATGAATAGTAAAAAAATCATGTCGGTGGACCTTTAAATACAAATAGATTTTAGGCCCATTCAGCGTTTTAATTTAGTATTTATTTTAGCAGAAAATGTGAGCCATTAGTAAACTGACAAGACGAAAATAGAACTTAATTCAAGTTGCTCTTTGTATCCATGAGACTGTGATCTGGTTGTTAGAAAAAGCACAGCCCCCCCACCCACTCACACACACACACACACACACACACACACACACACACACACACACACA